>UESW01004859.1:271742-418429 GCA_900491605.1 Calamus simplicifolius | reverse complement strand
ATAATAAAGAAGTGATCCGATCATACCTCTGTAATGCTTCTGATCTACTTTCTTACCTACTTCATCCTTGTCCAGCTTGCATGAGGGACTAATTGACGTACCAAGAGGTTTAGCAGATTCCATACCAATTTCTTGAGTATTCCTTGTATACTTTGTTTGGTTAATGAAAATTCCCGCTTTCTCTTGTTTGATTTGAAGTCCAAGGAAGAAGTTTAGTTCTCCCATCATGCTCATCTCAAATTCTCCCTGCATTAGCTTAGCAAATTCTTGACAAAGGAGATTGTTAGTAGCACCAAATATAATGTCATCAACATAAATTTGAACGATTAATAAATCCTTTCCTTTTTTTTTCAAAAACAAGGTTTTATCAACATTTCCTCTAGAAAAGTCATTTTCAATTAAAAATTTACTTAATCTATCATACCAAGCTCTAGGTGCTTGCTTTAAACCATAAGTGTTTTGTGTAGTTTGAAGACGTGGTTTGGAAATTCATGATCTTCAAAACCAGGAGGTTGTTCAACATAAACTTCCTCATTTATAAAACCATTTAGAAATGCACTTTTAACATCCATTTGAAATAAGTTGAAATTCATATGACATGCAAATGCAAGTAGTAGCCTAATGGCTTCTAATCTAGCAACAGGTGCAAAAGTTTCATCAAAATCTATACATTCTTCTTGATTATATCCTTTTGCAACTAGTCTAGCTTTGTTTCTAATCACTATGCCATTTTCATCTAATTTATTTCTAAATACCCATTTAGATCCTATTATAGGATGATTTTTAGGTCTTTCAACTAGGGTCCAAACTTGATTTCTAGTGAATTGGTTTAACTCTTCCTGCATTGCTAACATCCAATAACTATCTTTCTCGGCTTCCTCTATAGTCTTAGGTTCTATATGAGATACAAATGCAAGATGATTATTGATATCTCTCATTGATGATCTAGTCCTTACACCTTGAGATGGATCACCTATGATTAGGTCCTTAGGATGACCATAAGCATATCTCCAATCTCTAGGTAGATCTTGATCATTCTGAACAGTATCAATACCATCATCCTTATGTGAGTCATCATCCTTAACTTCAGATTCTTGATCTGAAGATACATTTAATTTTTCAATATCTCTTTCAATCAAAGATGTATCTTCCTCATCATCAATTTTATCTGAACTTGATGCTAAAGACTCATCAAACACTATATGAATGGATTCTTCTACAACTAAGCTTTTCTTATTAAATACTCTATATGCTTTGCTAGATGTAGAATATCCTAGGAAAATACCTTCATCAGACTTTGCGTCAAACTTTTCAAGATTATCCTTACCATTGTTATGAATAAAACATCTACAACCAAATGCATGAAAATAACTTAAATTTGGTTTCCTATTGGTCCAAAGTTCATATGGAGTTTTCTTAAGGATAGGTCTAATTAGGGCTCTATTTAGAATGTAACAAGCTGTGTTTATAGCTTCCGTCCAAAAATATTTTGGAAGTTGGCTTTCACATAGCATGGTACGGGCCATGTCTTCTAAAGTCCTATTCTTCCTTTCTACAACTCCATTTTGTTGTGGTGTTCTAGGTGCAGAGAAGTTATGATGTATGCCTTTTTCAAAATAGAATTTTCAAATAAGTATTTTCAAATTCAGTTCCATGATCACTTCTAATAGACACTATGGTAGTGTTTTTCTTATTAGTGACTTTCTAACAAATTTCATGAATATTGAGAAAGTCTCATCTTTGTGAGCCAAAAACATTACCCAAGTGAATCTAGAGTAATCATCTACTATCACTAGACCATATTTCTTTCCTCCTAGACTTGTGGTTCTAGTAGGTCCAAAAAGGTCCATGTGCAGTAGCTCTAGTGGCCTAGTAGTTGAAACAACATTCTTAGATTTAAAAGAAGTTCTTGTTTTGTTTTCAAATTGACATGCATCACATATTTGATTATTTTCAAAATTTAGACTAGGAATACCTTTAACTAAATCCATTTTCAATAATTTGGAAATTAGGTGTGTGCTTGCATGACCTAATCTACGATGCCACAGCCAACCAATCTCATTCATTTTAGCATTATCAGCAACTAAGCAATGATTACGTGAAGATAAATTACTCAAATCAATTAAGTACATATTTCCATAGCGTTTACCAACAAGAATAATGCTATTATCAATGGGATTAGTAACAGTACAAACAGAAGCTTCAAAGGAGACCTTGAAACCTTTGTCACACAGTTGGCTAATACTTATTAGATTATGTTTAAGTCCATCAACATATAAAACATTATCAATATGAGTAGATGGAGTAATTTGAATCTTACCATGCCCATGATATGGCCTTGACCATTATCACCAAAAGTAACTACTGCACCTCTTTTTGATTCAGGGTGATGAATTGATCTTTGTCACCCGTCATGTGTCTTGAGCAACCACTGTCCAGGTACCATTTTCTTTTCAGTCTGATGGCTGCAAGACACTTCTGCAAAATATTTATGTCTTAATTTTAGGTACCCAAGCCTTCTTGGGTCCTTCATGGTTAGAAGCATTAAACATTATTCCTTTGGAAACCCAAATCATCTTTTTCTTTTTATGTGAAGATTTACACATATATGATTTATGTCCTATGTTTCCACATTTAAAACAAGTAATGTTTAATGATTTTTCAGCATGTACAAAAATGTTTTTCAATGATTTTTGCTTTTTAAGTGGATTATATCCTAATCCAGCTTTATCAAAAATAGCCTTTTGATTTTCCAAAATCATATTAAGTTTGATAGAGCTTAGTATAAATTTATCAACTATAGGCTTAAGTCTATCAACTTCATTTTTCAAACTTTCTTTTTCTTTTATTAAAAGTTCTTTATCAACAACATGCTTTTCATTTTCTAATGATAGTTTTTTCATTTGAGTTTTCAAATCTTTGTTCTTTGAACTTAGGTTTGCAAAATCATCCATTAATTCATAAAAGCACTATGTAATTCATCAAAAGTGAAGTCATCAAGAAAACTCGGACTTACCTCATCGTTGTCCGCTATGAAGCATAGATTGGCCATTTCACTCTTTTCTTCTTCTTCGGAACTTGTACTTTCCGAATCGCTCCATGTGGCCATCATTGCCTTCTTTTTGAACCTCCGGGTGCCTTTCTTTAGTTGAGGGCATTCAGATTTAAAGTGACCCGGCTTCTTGCATTCAAAACAAATAACTTCCTTTTCTTTGCCCTTGTCCTCATCTTTTCTTGCAAAGGGCTTTTTCTTTTCAAACTTCTTCTTCTTCATGAATCTTTTAAATTTTCTTGTGATGAGTTCCATGTCCTCATCATCACTTTCATCCTCAGATTCATGAGGCTCTCCATATATTCAGAAATCTTAAGAGCCATATTTCTTTTCTTCTTTGACTCATCATCATCAACATGCTGCTTTATTTGAAGCTCATGAGTCATTAAGGATCCCAACAGTTCTTCTAGGGGTAGTGTACTTAGATCCTTTGCTTCTTGTATTGCTGTCACCTTAGCTTCCCAAGTCCTAGGCAAGGAACGCAAGATCTTTCTCACAAGATCAGAATTATTATAAGATTTACCAAGACTTTTTAAACCATTCACTATGTTAGTAAATCTTGTAAACGTATCAGCAATAGATTCATATGCATCCATTTTAAACAATTCATATTTATGAACTAGCATGTTAATCTTGGATTCCTTGACTTGATTTGTTCCCTCATGTGTAAGTTCAAGTCTATCCCAGATTTCCTTAGCAGAAATGCAAATAGATATACAATTGAATTCATTTGCATCTAATGAGCAGTATAAGACATTCATTGCTTTGGCATTGAGTTGTGCCAATTTTCTATCATGTTCATCCCATTCAGTTTTCGGTTTAGGAATCTCCATGCCATTAACTCTAGCAGTGGGTGTGTGTGGTCCATTGACTATAATACTTCATATATCATAGTCAAGTGCTTGAATGAATATTTTCATTCTAGCCTTCCAATAACCATAGTTAGAACCATTAAATAAGGGTGGTCTATTAGTAGATTGACCTTCGAAAAAAGATGAACCAGCTTGAGTTGCCATGTGGATCTTTGACTCTTGATCGTTAGATCAAATCAAATGAGCACTAGCTCTGATACCAATTGTTGGTCCAGATAGCAACCCAAGAGGGGGGGTGAATTGGGTTTTTCAAAAATTAAACTCTTTTGAAAGATAACCCCCAGCGGAAATAAAAACTTAGATTCACAGATTTAAAACTAAGCAACTGTAAATGGAGAGTTGAAGATAAAGAGACAATCACGGCAAACACAATAGATTTTATAGTGGTTCGGTGTACCTACACCTACGTCCAATCCCAAGTACCTCTTGGGTCCACACTATAATCAAACTGATTACAGCAGAGTTGTTTTGCAAGCTCACAACTCAAACTTGTTGTTTTTCCGGGTGCACAACGAACCCAGCTGGTTTTAAGGCTCACCAGCATAAAACCTAAAACCATAAGCAAATGCTTGCTCAAGGCTAATAGCTTCAGCTAAATCAATCACCAGATTGACCCAGCAAACAGTATTTTGATTTTACAAAAGCAAACTGCTCCTTCGATGAGCAAATATACAATAATAAAATAATAAATAGAGATTAGGAACCAAAGCCTGATTCAAAGATCTTGGTGGCTTCTTCCTTCTCTTCCTTTAAATGGATCTTCCTTTGAATATGCTCTTGAGGCTCAGAAGATTGAAAAAACTAGGGCTTCTTCCTTCTTTTGAGATTTCTTCTAAATAGAACAGTGAAGGCTTGGAATCTCTTTCTCTTCTTTTGGGGAATGAGTATGATCTTTCCTTACAGGTTTTCCCTCTTTTCTTTTCTGATGGATCTCAAGGTTTTTCTCTTTTCTTTTTGCCTCTTTCTTGTCTTTTCCTCTCTTTATTTGGGATGCAATCATCCCTCTTCTTATAGATCCGATTAATCCATAAATAGTGCGAAACTATCCGTTAGAAGCAAATGAAAAAGGATTAGATCCATAAATAACAATAGCCGTTGGGATTAAAATAGATAAAGTTAAAGTTTAGAGTCGTTCTGACAGTTCTGGAGCCGTGTCTGACATTCTGGAGTTGGCTCTGGCTTTTCTAGAGTCGGCTCTAACTCGAAATAATTTAATCCGCTCGATCTGGAGTCATCTCTGACTTTTCTGGGTTAGACACAAAATTCTTCTGGAGTTGTAACCCCCGGTAATTTATTGTGGGGAATTTAAATCCTAGTATTTATTTTGGGGACACCTGGCGTTTAGGTCCCCATGCGACGTCTGGTTTCTTGGGTCTTCGCGTGTCGGATGGGTTCCCATTTCTATTGATCCGAGGCGTCGCGTGGAAGAATAAAAGGAGTTGGAGGATGACTCCCTTCTTCACCCTGGCGCACACCTCTTCCAGGTAATCCCTTGCACATCCTCTTAATGCTAGAGAGAGAGAGCATGAGAGAGAAATAGCCGGGAAGAGAGAGAGAGAAAGCGTGAGAGAGAGAGAGATAGACTGGGAGACAGAGAGAGCGCGTGAGGCAGAGAAGAAATGGGAGGCCGGTCGATCCCTTGGTTCAGGCCCGGCGGCGTGCTCTCCGCCTCGTTGGGCCTGAGATCTGGCCGGCGACCCCGCCGGCACCGGGGGAGGTGTCCGGCGGTGGTGAGAGAGTAGAGAGAGAGGGCCAATCGGCCCTTCTCTCATGCGGTAGCGGAAGCCGGTTGGTTCGGGCCCGGCGGCGTGCTCGCCGCCTCGCCGGGCCTGAGCTTGGACCTGTCGATTCCACCGGTGCCGGGCGTGCGTCCGGTGGAGGTCCGGCCGGCCAAGGTGGTCGGCCGTGCCGCCGGCACAAAGACGTGCCGCGCGGATGTGAGGGAGAAGATGAGAGAAAATTAAGGAGAGGGAGAGAGAGGGGAGGCGCGGCCGGCTCTGGTCCGGCCAACGGCAGCCGGACCGGCCCCAATTTAGCCGGATTTGCCGCCGGCGCGGTGAACTTCACGCAGGAGCAGCGGAGAGAAAGAGAGAGAGGGAGAGAAATTGAGATAGATAGAGAGGGGATGGAGGCGCGGCCGGCTCTGGCCCGGCCTCCGGTGGCCGGGCCGGACGGGATTAGGCCGGCGGTGGCCCTGGCCGCCGGCCAGAAGCTGTCCCCTGTTTCGGGCGAAATAGGGGAGCGGGGGGATGGCTTTGGCTGAACTGGGCCGGCTGGGCCGGCCGGTTCAGGGCCTTTTGGGCCGAGCAGGTATGAGTTTTGGGGCTAGTTTTGGGCCCCGTAACGGGCCGGGATTAGCAAAATATTTAGTTGACTAGAATCTGGGTGAATTCTAGTTTCATGTGGTATTTTTACTTCCCCAATTGGGTGTGTATAGAGGGAGATATTCGAGCCCGAAGTTGGGCTCGTGAACTAGTCTGGGTAGGGTCTTAAGGGTCATTTTATTAATTAGAATTCAATGAATTAATTATGTACATTGATCATGTAGGTGCCCAGACATCTGATTAGTTGGTGCATCATTTGTATTTTTGCGTAGGAGGTAAGTAAGACTATTATGCAATTTAATTGTTTAATTAATAAATTGAGTATATACAGTTTGCATGCATTTTTATAAATTAACTGAATTGTCTATGTAGCATGGAACTGTGGATTTCAAATGAACAATTATATGATTATAATGATTGGTAATATTGTAAGAAATGATTTATTGATGTATATGCCAGAATTGTGATTGCCTGTACGGCATGTTTATATTGAGGTGATTATATGCATTTCCTTGTACTGTGCAAACCACTGTGAGATATTTGAAATACATATGCATGATGCACATGTGATGAAAATGTTAAATAGATTTATATCTGTTGCCGCGGTTCTCCTTTACTATGGCCCCACACATTGTAGATGTGTTCTGTTTGATTTTTATGGCCTCACACACTGGAGATGTATTCTATTATGATATGGCCCTACATATTGTAGACATGTTCTGTATGATTTTTATGGCCACACACACTGTAGAGTGTGTTCTATTATGGTATAGCCCCACATGTCTTACAATGTGTTCTGTTTGATTTTTATGGCCACATACATCGTAGAGTATGTTCTGTTATGGTATGGCCCCACACATCGTACAATGTGTTCTGTGGATGTTGATGGCCACGCATCTGGAGGATGTGCTCTGATTGAGGTATTGCAGGGCCGTGGGACACATAGGAAATCTATAATTCATAAACAGTGAGTTTGCTAGAGTGCATATTCTGATGCTTATCAAATGTTTAATTTATGTTAAGTTGACAAAATGCATATAGCATGTTAAATATAATTCAAGTATGATATGATTGTATAATAGGCTTACTTATTGAGTGTAAACTCATTAAACCTTCACAATGTTTTTCAGAGCATCAGGGTTGATGATGGATGTGTGCAGATTGATGGAGCTTCCAATAAATAAAATAAGAACCATTGCATTGGTGTAATCCTATTATGTTTGTGTGTAGGGCTTGTTGTAGCCCAACTTTATTAGCATGATTTAGATGTAGGGTTGGATACCCAAAACTTATAACTATCAATTGTATTATGGTTAGTTTTCATATTTATTGCCGATTGAATCGTATATCAAGATTTTAAGACGCCTCGCATGCCTGGCATGCGGCGGGTTGTCACCCTAGCTCAAAATTTTTGGGTCTAGGGCGTGACAGCTTTTATGGTATCAGAGCTCAGGTTATGGCCCTAGTGACACAAACATATTGACATAATAACACGTAGAGAACATATTTTGATGACATTATACTTAGGGAAACCTGGCACTCTAGGCAAAATACTAGGATGATATGGAGACAATTATGACTTTCAAGGAATTTCATGAATTATGCTTTGGAAGCTTGAAATTTAAAGTTTATCAAGATATTAATTGAATTACAAATTTGATAGGGATTAAGAATGAACCATCGCAAGCCAATGATATTATGTGGGCTCCCTGGCTGGTAGCCTTGACCAGTGGGGAGGCCTAGGGGCTTCTAGAGGTTTTAGCTCCGTCAAACTTGTTGGAGATGATTCGTAGCAGTTTCAGACCTTTAAATAATATGGAAGATGAAACTTTAATTGGACATGCAATAAAAGACGGATGAATATATGGAATATGATATAATAGTTGAAAATTGCAATTGATGACTAATATGACTAAGATAACATCATTATGTCCATATTGCAATTGTGTTGATAAGTGGATTTGGAGTTAGTAAATCTAAATTTGAATGTGGATGTATATAATGAATTTTTATAGTGGAACTTACATTGTTGATATTACAAGTTTAAGATTATGAACTCATCTGCTGGTTATAGGGATGATTAATATTGATGATATTTTGGGAATGGAATAGTTAATTACATGTTTTTGATCAATCACAATTGAGTACTTTCTGAATTTGAGTCTGGATGGATAAGTATATTTAGTAAATTTTACTAAGAAAACTTTTATTATGGATATCGCTTATTCAAGACTGATTGTTAATTTGCTAGATATAGAGATGATTGATATTGATGCTAATGAAATAGTTGACTACATATTATATCTTGATGGACCATTTATGAAGAATATAAAATTTTAAATTCTAAGATAATTACTGTTTAAGTTTTTGAGAGTAGTAGACTTTAGAACTGATTTTGGTTATAAACATGCAAATATTTTGATAGTAGAAAGTGAAAGATTTTAGCAATAATAAGAATAAGATAAATTCTACTGGTAAAGAATTTCATGGGGATTTTTATCTGTTAATAGATTTCTAAATCAAGATATATATTCATTAATTTATTGTGCATACTTATTGTACCTTTCTTCGTAGTCCTAAGTAGATATTTTTCTCCAGGATGGACAAATTATCAATCATCCATAAGTGGCATAATTATTGTTAAGAAAATAGGAGGGAGATGATTTTATTTTTGATTATTATCAGTTATGGATTATGGTTAAGGGTACATCTATTATCACTTTCAAGTCATAGAGAGATTACTATAACTTCCAATTATGTCTTTCGGACGGTAAGTGCATTTTCAATCTTTATTGACCTTATAAGTCTTGTACCCATATGAGCTAGATTGGTGAAGTCACTTTGAGATATTTGAAGGGTTTAAATTAGTTGGTCATGTTGTGGCATGAGACATTGCATAATCTATAGATGATTTTGATAATCATTGGTAATAAAATAATCGATTCAAGAATTTGAATCATTTAAATTACATTATTTATTGAGGATATACTGACCTATTCAAGAGAAATTGATTGGTTGTAGTGGTATTATTGATAAATTAATCATACTGATGATTAATGATGGCACTATTATTCAAAGAAATTAAATTAGTTGATTATAATAATTATGAAAGATATCCTAAATGATTGGCATAATGTTCATTGATGTTAGCTTGAAGTATTCAAGAGTGAAACCAAGTATGTTATGATGATTGAAATAGGTGTCGTAATGATTAATGGCACATTCAACTATATATGAGTTGAGAGAGCATTGGAAGGAAACTATCTTATATCTAATTCAAAAGAAATACTTCTTAAGGATTTCAATTTTATTTGGTAGAAAGATCAAATTAATTTTGAAAGTTGGACATGTCATTTGGGTACTTGGGAATGAAATAAAAGTTTGCTAGCGAGTGTCTTTAATAGTACAAAATTTGTGGACATTTAATTTCGAGGATGAAATTTTAGTGAGATAAAGATGTTAATATTTGTTTTTAGTTTAATGGTAAACTGCGTAAATTGAGTTTGTATCCAATTGTCTTACTCTCCTAATTCGATGATGTCATCATAAGGCTTAGTAAATTAAGCTGAATTTCTGTCCAGCCTTCCACCCTCAAATAGATGGACAATTTGCATGAACCAATTAGATTTTGATGATATACTACGAGCCTGTGTGATGGATTTAGAAAGTGCTTGGTATAGCTTCTTAACCTTAGTGAAATTGCTTATTTTATTTTATTACCAAGCCAATATTCAAATGGATTCATTTCAATTGTCTATAATATAAGGTGTAGATTCCCTTCATATTGAAATGAATTGAGAGAGAGACAATTTTAGACTGAGCTGGTGTAGCAACTATGAAAAGTATCGTTAATTAAAGCAGCTTCATGTAGCTCAGAGTCAATAGAAAAGTTATGTTGATGTCAAAAAGAAAGATTTAAAATTTCAGGTAGAAAATTATTTGGAAGTTTTACTAATCAATGATATGATGAGATTTGTGTTAGAGGTGATTTGAGCCACAATACATTGGGCCATTTGAGATTTTGATCAAAATAAAGGAGGTGGCTTATAGCTTAGCACTGGCTTCATTACTCTTTGGGTGTTCAATGTGTTTCATATCTTTATGACTGAGGAGGTGTATTTCAAAACCCGTTATGTGTTAGAACTTGATCCAAATTAGCTTAAGAAAGAATTGACCTATGAAGATCATTTTGTGCACATTGTGGACCGTAAGGATTAAGTTCTGAGATGGTGTAGTATTCCTTATGATATGGAGTTGGGAAGGTTGCATACAGCTTAGCACTGCCCCCGATCTTATTTGGTGTTCACAATGTATTCTATGTATCTATGCTGAGGAAATATGCTTCAGACCCCAGTCATATTATAGCTTATGAGCCTATTCAGTTGAAGAAGGATTTATCATATGAGGAACATCCTATGCGTATCGTGGACCGCAAGGATCAGATTCTGAGGCGGCGTACCATCCCTTATGTCAAAGTTCAGTGGAATAATCATTCTGAGATGAAGGCTATTTGGTAGCTTGAGGAGGAAATGAAAAATTTGGAAACTTTAGGAAGAAATGAAAAAGAAATATCCACAATTATTTGCAGGTAAATTCTTTACTCAAGATTGTTGATAGATCATATTTGAATTCTATAGTATATTTGATGTGTATCAATTTCGAGGACGAAATTTTTATAAGGGGGGGAGAATGTAACCCCCGGTAATTTATTGTGGGGAATTTAAATCCTAGTATTTATTTTGGGGACACCTGGCGTTTAGGTCCCCATGCGACGTCTGGTTTCTTGGGTCTTCGTGTGTCGGATGGGTTTCCATTTTCTATTGATCCGAGGTGTCGCGTGGGAGAATAAAAGGAGTTGGAGGATGACTCCCTCCTTCACCCTGACACACACCTCTTCCAGGTAATCCCTTGCACATCCTCTTAATGCTAGAGAGAGAGAGCATGAGAGAGAAATAGCCAGGAAGAGAGAGAGAGAGAAAGCGTGAGAGAGAGAGACAGACTGGGAGACAGAGAGAGCGTGTGAGGCAGAGAAGAAACGGGAGGCCGGTCGATCCCTTGGTTCAGGCCCGGCGGCGTGCTCGCCGCCTCGCTGGGCCTGAGATCTGGCCGGCGACCCCGCCGGCACCGGGGAGGTGTCCGGCGGGGTGGTGGTGGAGAGAGAGTAGAGAGAGAGGGCCAATCGGCCCTTCTCTCACGCGGTAGTGGAAGCCGAAGCCGGTTGGTTCGGGCCCGGCGGCGTGCTCGCCGCCTCGCCGGGCCTGAGCTTGGACCTATCGCCTCCACCGGCGCTGGGCGTGCGTCCGGTGGAGGTCGGCCGGCCAAGGTGGCCGGCCGTGCCGCCGGCACAAAGACGTGCCGCACGGATGTGAGGGAGAAGATGAGAGAAAATTAAGGAGAGGGAGAGAGAGGGGAGGCCGGCCGCGGCGGCGGCCAGCTCTGGTCTGGCCAACGGCGGCCGGACCGGCCCCAATTTAGCCGGATTTGCCGCCAGCGCGGTGAACTTCACGCGGGAGCAGCGGAGAGAAAGAGAGAGAGGGAGAGAAATTGAGATAGATAGAGAGGGGATGGAGGCCGGCCGCGGCGGCGGCCGGCTCCGGCCCGGCCTTCGGTGGTCAGGCCGGACGGGATTAGGCCGGCGGCGGCCCTGGCCGCCGGCCAGAAGCTGTCCCCTGTTTCGGGCGAAACAGGGGAGCGGGGGGATGGCTTTGGCTGAACTGGGCCGGCTGGGCCGGCCGGTTCAGAGCCTTTTGGGCCGAGCAGGTATGAGTTTTGAGGCTGGTTTTGGGCCCCGTAACGGGTTGGGATTAGCAAAATATTTAGTTGGCTAGAATCTGGATGAATTCTAGTTTCATGGGGTATTTTTACTTCCCCAATTGGGTGTGTATAGAGGGAGATATTCGAGCCCGAAGTTGGGCCCGTGAACTAGTCTGGGTAGGGTCTTAAGGGTCATTTTATTAATTAGAATTCAGTGAATTAATTATGTACATTGATCATGTAGGTGCCCAGACATCTGATTAGTTGGTGCATCATTTGGATTTTTGCGTAGGAGGTAAGTAAAACTATTATGCAATTTAATTGTTTAATTAATAAATCGAGTATATACAGTTTGCATGCATTTTTATAAATTAACTGAATTGTCTATGTAGCATGGAACTGTGGATTTCAAATGAACAATTATATGATTATAATGATTGGTAAAATTGTAAGAAATGATTTATTGATGTATATGCTAGAATTGTGATTGCCTGTACGGCATGTTTATATTGAGGTGATTATATGCATTTCCTTGTACTGTGCAAACCACTGTGAGATATTGTGAAATACAGATGCATGATGCACATGTGATGAAAATGTTAAATAGATTTATATGTGTCGCTGCGGTTCTCCTTTACTATGGCCCTACACATTGTAGATGTGTTCTGTTTGATTTTTATGGCCTCACACACTGGAGATGTATTCTGTTATGATATGGCCCCACATATTGTAGACATGTTCTGTATGATTTTTATGGCCACACACACCGTAGAGTGTGTTCTGTTATGGTATGGCCCCATATGTCTTACAATGTGTTCTGTTTGATTTTTATGGCCACATACATCGTAGAGTGTGTTCTGTTATGGTATGGCCCCACACATCGTACAATGTGTTCTGTGGATGTTGATGGCCACGCATCTGGAGGATGTGCTATGATTGAGGTATTGCAGGGCCGTGGGACACATAGGAAATCTATAATTCATAAACAGTGAGTTTGCTAGAGTGCATATTCTGATGCTTATCAAATGTTTAATTTATGTTAAGTTGACAAAATGCATATAGCATGTTAAATATAATTCAAGTATGATATGATTGTATAATAGGCTTACTTATTGAGTGTAAACTCATTAAACCTTCACAATGTTTTTCAGAGCATCAGGGTTGATGATGGATGTGTGCAGATTGATGGAGCTTCCAATAAATAAAATAAGAACCATTGCATTGGTGTAATCCTATTATGTTTGTGTGTAGGGCTTGTTGTAGCCCAACTTTATTAGCATGATTTAGATGTAGGGTTGGATACCCAAAACTTATAACTATCAATTGTATTATGGTTAGTTTTCATATTTATTGCCGATTGAATCGTATATCAAGATTTTAAGACGCCTCGCATGCCTGGCATGCGGCGGGTTGTCACCCTAGCTCAAAATTTTTGGGTCTGGGGCATGACAGGAGTCGACTCTAACAGTCTGGGAGTTGACTCTAAGTCGTGGCCTGAAAATCCAATGTTCTGTTGTTTCTGATATAGTCGGCTCTCACAGTCCCGGAGTCAACTCTAAGTCTGTGCCGTTTTCCGGAGTCGGCTCTGCGATTCCATGTGTCGACTCTAATGTCTGCAGTCTTACCTTGACATTAGATTCAAACCAGAACTTGATTTTCCTTCTTGATTTTGATTATTAAATAGACTTATAATCTGAAAAACTTAATCAAAATCATTAGTAACATCAAATGTTATACTCAAATAGTTTTATTAATCATCAAAATCCTCAATTGGGTCAACAATGATGATGAGTCAAAGAAGAAGAAGACTATGGCTCTTAAGATTTCTGAATATATGGAAGAGCCTCATGAATCTGAAGATGAAAGTGATGATGAGGACATGGCACTCATCACAAGGAAATTTAAAAAATTCATGAGGAAGAAGAAGTTTGAAAAGAAAAAGCCCTTTGGAAGAAAAGATGAGGACAAGGGCAAAGAAAAAGAAGTTATTTGTTTTGAATGTAAAAAAGCTGAGTCATTTTAAATCTGAATGCCCACAACTAAAGAAAAGCACCCGAAAATTCAAAAAGAAGGCAATGATGGCCACATGGAGTGATTTGGAAAGCTCAAGTTTCGAAGAGGAAGAAAAGAGTGAAATGGCCAATCTATGCTTCATGGGAGACAATGATGAGGTAAGCTCGAGTTTTCTAGATAATTTTACTTTCGATGAATTGCATAGTGCTTTTTATGAATTAATGGATGATTTTGCAAACTTAAGTTCAAAGAACAAAGATCTAAAAAATCAAATGCAAAAACTATCCTTAGAAAATGAAAAGCATGTTGTAGAAAAAGAAGTTTTGATAAAAGAAAATGAAAGCTTGAAAAATGAGGTTGATAGACTTAAACCTATAGTTGATAAATTTACTTTAAGCTCTATCAAACTTAATATGATTTTGGACAATCAAAAAGCTATTTTTGATAAAGCTGGATTGAGATATAATCCACTTAAAAAGCAAAAATCTTTGAAAAATATTTTTATACATGCTAAAAAATCATCAAATATTACTTGTTTTAAATGTGAAAATAAAGGACATAAATCTTATATGTGTAAATCTCCACATAATAAGAGAAAGATGATTTGGGTTCCCAAAGGAACAATATTTAATGCATCTAACCATGAAGGACCCAAGAAGGCTTGGGTACCTAAAATTAAGACATGAATGTTTTGCAGGAGTGTCTTGCAGCCATCAGACTGAAAAGAAAATGGTACCTAGATAGTGGTTTCTCAAGACACATGACGGGTGACAAAGATCAATTCATCACCCTTGAATCAAAAAGAGGTGGAGTAGTTACTTTTGGTGATAATGGTCAAGGCCATATCATGGGTATTGGTAAGATTCAAATTACTCCATCTACTCATATTGATAATGTTTTATATGTCGATGGACTTAAACATAATTTGATAAGTATTAGCCAACTGTGTGACAAAGGTTTCAAAGTTTCCTTTGAAGCTTCTGTTTGCACTGTTACTAATCCCATTGATAACAACATTATTCTTGTTGGTAAACGTTATGGCAATGTGTACTTAATTGATTTGAGTAATTGATCTCCAAGTAATCATTGCTTAGTTGCTAATAATGCTAAGATGAATGAGATTGGTTGGCTATGGCACCATAGATTAGGTCATGCAAGCACACACTTAATTTTTAAACTATTAAAAATGGATCTAGTTAAAGGTATTCCTAGCTTAAATTTTAAAAATAATCGAATATGTGATGCATGTCAATTTGGAAAGCAAACAAGAACTTCTTTCAAATCTAAAAATATTGTTTCAACTACTAGGCCACTAGAGCTACTACACATGGACCTTTTCGGACCTACTAGAACCACAAGTCTAGGAGGAAAGAAATATGGTCTAGTGATAGTAGATGATTACTCTAGATTCACTTGGGTAATGTTTTTGGCTCACAAAGATGAGACTTTCTCAATATTCCTGAAATTCATTAAGAAAGTCATAAATGAGAAAATACTACCATAGTGTCTATTAGAAGTGATCATGGAACTGAATTTGAAAATCACTTATTTGAAAAATTCTGTTTTGAAAAAGGCATACATCATAACTTTTCAGCACCTAGGACACCTCAACAAAATGGAGTTGTAGAAAGAAAGAATAGGACTTTAGAAGACATGGCCCGTACCATGCTATGTGAAAGCCAACTTCCAAAATATTTTTGGGCGGAAGCTATAAACACAGCATGTTACATCCTAAATAGAGCCCTGATTAGACCTATCCTTAAGAAGACTCCCTATGAACTATGGCATAATAGGAAACCAAATTTAGGTTATTTTCATGCATTTGGTTGTAAATGTTTTATTCATAACAATGGTAAGGATAATCTTGGGAAGTTTGATGCAAAGTCTGATGAAGGTATTTTCCTAGGATATTCTACATCTAGTAAGGCATATAGAGTATTTAATAAGAGAAGCTTAGTTGTAGAAGAATCCATTCATATAGTGTTTGATGAGTCTTTAGCATCAAGTTCAGATAAAATTGATGATGAGGAAGATACATCTTTGATTGAAAGAGGTATTGAAAAATTAAATGTATCTTCAGATCAAGAACCTGAAGCTAAGGATGATGACTCACCTAAGGATGATGGTATTGATATTGCTCATAATGATAAAGATCTACCTAGAGATTGGAGATATGCTTATGGTCATCCTAAGGACCTAATCATAGGTGATCCATCTCAAGGTGTAAGGACTAGATCATCAATGAGAAATATCAATAATCATCTTGCATTTGTATCTCATATAGAACCTAAAACTATAGAGGAAGCTGAGAAAGATAGTTATTGGATGTTAGCAATGCAGGAAGAGTTAAACAATTCACTAGGAACCAAGTTTGGACCCTAGTAGACAGACCTAAAAATTACCCTATAATAGGATCTAAATGGGTTTTTAGAAATAAATTGGATGAAAATGGATTGGTAATTAGAAATAAGGCTAGATTAGTTGCAAAAGGATATAATCAGAAAGAAGGTATAGATTTTGATGAAACTTTTGCACCTGTTGCTAGATTAGAAGCCATTAGGCTACTACTTGCATTTGCATGTCATATGAATTTCAACTTATTTCAAATGGATGTTAAAAGTGCATTTTTAAATGGTTTTATAAATGAGGAAGTTTATGTTGAACAACCTCCTGGTTTTGAAGATCATGAATTTCCAAATCACGTTTTCAAATTACACAAAGCACTTTATGGTTTAAAGCAAGCACCTAGAGCTTGGTATGATAGATTAAGTAAATTTTTAATTGAAAATAATTTTTCAAGAGGAAATGTTGATAAAACCTTGTTTTTAAAAAGAAAAGAAAAGCATTTATTAATTGTTCAAATTTACGTTGATGACATTATATTTGGTGCTACTAACAATCTCCTTTGTCAAGAATTTGCTAAGTTAATGCAGGGAGAATTCGAGATGAGCATGATGGGAGAACTCAACTTCTTCCTTGGACTTCAAATCAAACAAGAGAAAGCGGGATTTTCATTAACCAAACAAAGTACACAAAGGAAATACTCAAGAAGTTTGGTATGGAATCTGCTAAACCTCTTGGTACGCCAATGAGTCCCTCATGCAAGCTGGACAAGGATGAAGAAGGTAAGAAAGTAGATCAGAAGCATTACAGAGGTATGATCGGATCACTTCTTTACCTAACTGCAAGTAGGCCAGATATTATGTTTTCTGTTTGTCTATGTGCAAGATATCAATCTAATCCTAAGGAATCACATTTATTTGCTGTTAAAAGAATCTTTAGATACTTAAATGGAACTAAAAATGTAGGATTATGGTATTCTAGAGACTCAACCTTAAAATTGATTGCTTATTCTGATTCTGACTATGCTGGTTGTAAATTAGATAGAAAGAGTACAAGTGGGGCATGCCAACTTTTAGGAAGTAACTTAATCTCTTGGTTTAGCAAGAAGCAAAATTCGGTTGCATTATCCACTGCTGAGGCAGAGTATGTTGCAGCTGGAAGTTGCTGTGCTCAAATCCTTTGGATTAAGCGACAACTTGAAGATTATGGTATCACACTTGATAAAATTCCTATTAAATGTGATAATACTAGTGCCATCAATCTAACTAAGAATCCAATTCAACATT
The DNA here is from genome assembly GCA_900491605.1 of Calamus simplicifolius. Lineage (NCBI taxonomy): Eukaryota > Viridiplantae > Streptophyta > Magnoliopsida > Arecales > Arecaceae > Calamus > Calamus simplicifolius. The sequence continues at coordinate 400,785 of UESW01004859.1, read as the reverse complement.
CAAGAACTAAACACATAGAAATTAGACATCACTTTATTAGAGAACATGTAACTAACAAAGATGTTTGTCTTGAATATGTTAATACTAATGATCAATTAGCTGATATTTTTACCAAACCTTTGAGTGAGGAAAGATTTTGTTATCTTAGAGGAGAATTAGGAGTTTGTGACCCTTTAGAATGATTTTCTGAAACTCTTAAGGACAACAACTATCTAGACTTCATTAATTTCTTGAAAATCCTCTATGTCCAATAAGGAAATTTATCTAGAAATTTGATTCATTGTTTCCCCAATTGATTAGGAACATTTATCTAGAGTTTGATGATTAATTTGATTAGTTTCAGATCCTTGAAATTTTTTTTTTTTTCTGAAACTATTGTGGAGTCGACACCTCAATTTTGGAGTCGATACCTTTTCTTTAGAGCTTTCTGGCTTATTAGAGCCGACTCGGCTTCTGCAGAGCCGACTCTAATTCGGTGCTGACAGATTTTTTGTTCGGAGCCGACACCTCACTTTGCGGGAGTCGACTCTAAGTGGAACTAGGTCAAAATAAAGGGCGAGTCGACACCTAACGACTCAACCCTTTTTCAATCCCTTTCAAATCCTTCTCCAAAGCACTCCAAACTTTTCAAACTCTTCAAAATCCTTGATTCCAACTTCCATTGATCTCCAATGGCTCCCAAAAGGCGGATCCGTGTTTGGACGGCCGTTCCCACGGGAGACGTTCCGTTCAAAGAACCGAGAAGGAACTTCTTCCAGTTCTTCGTCCTCCTCTTCTTCCACTCCAAGATGCTTCTCCATCATCCTCCCGTGTCGACTTGTTAGCTGGAAAGGTTATCACTATAGGAAGGAAGGTAGATTTTAACCTATTTGAATCGGAGGTTTTTCTATTGGAAGTCAAATAAAAGAATGGGTTGGAAAAAGTTTGCTCTTAGATGTTCCGACCTACCCTGCCCTCGTGAAAGAATTCTACAATGATTTATGTAGAGGAGAGGGAGGTCTTAGTGAGTTTTGTAAGAGGAACCAAAGTGGTAATCACTACAGAGTCGCTTGGAAATCTTATTGGAGTTGCCTACTGTTGGTTTGACTGATATCAGCATGATGACAGAGGAGGAGCCCTATCAAGGATGTTGGAAGAGAAGTTTCTGAGTTTGAAGAGGTAATGGCAAATCAACTCAACCTTGGAACTCAGATTACTTCATAATATTTGTGGAGAATCCTATTTCCTAAAATTGGAAGATTTGAGTATGTCTCGGAGCGAGACATTCTTATGATGGACTGCATCATCACTGGTCAACCAGTAAATTTGGCTGAATGATGATTGGTTATATGGCAGAGGCAGCTACAAAGAAAAGATCTACACTGCCATATGGTATGGTTCTTACACTAGTATTCAGAAGCCATGGAGTGAAGATAATGGAGAATGAACTGCAAAGGAATCTAGATATACTGACTACTACATCATCTCCACTATTCATAGAATGGGATTCAGGAAAGTAAATGGCCAGTGGCAAAGGAAAGGACAAGAAGCCAGAACTGAGGAGGCCAGAGATGAGGATGTCCCTGGACCATCTACTGCTGGACCTTCAAAGGCTGGACCGAGCACTCATCCTTCACCTCCACATCAGTCAGCCTTGGTATCTGGAAGATTTTCAGAGGAGCAGCTTGATCAGCTCAGAGCCTTACTGACTGAGCATGATTCGGATATGAAAAGTGAAATGAAATTGATATCTGCGAAGCTTGACATGATAGTTTCCACTTTGGATAAATCAATGAATGCCATGTCATCTGAGCTTCAAAAGATTTTAAAAGACTAGAAGGAATAGCAGATGGATCAAGAGTCTATTTAGATGCTACTGGTCAGTTGAAGAAAGATGTTGATATTATTGTCGCTCAAGTTGAAGCTTGTCTTGAAAAATTTAAGAAAGACCAAAAAGATGAAATTATGGAAATGATTGGACATTTGAAGAAAATAGTTTACAAGCATGTTTGATTATACCCTATCTTATCCTAGGTTGTATCTTAGGATTTCTTGCTTTCTTGCTTTGATAGCATGTATCTAGGAATTATATACTTGAATATGTTACTTTTCTAAGAATGTACTTGAATTGACACATGTAATGAATCTTGCATTGAAATACAATTATCCTTTTATTGCAAATTTGTCTATGAGATCCAATTACCATCTCTATAATTAAATGAACCAACAACCCCGCTCTGATAATTCACCTTATTGCTGATAACAAAAAAGGGGGAGAGAAAATTGTATATGCATAAAAGAAATAAGAATGAAAGAATATAAGGAGTATAAGATTTCAATCTTTTGGCATATCAAAAAGGGAGAGAAATTTTGAGATTTATAAATTCTAATCAATTTGTATCAATCGATTTCAGTTTATTTACTTAGGGGGAGTTATTTAATGCAGGGGGAGCTTAATAATTTCCTACGTAAAGTTAAATCATCTTGATTGATGTTTATAATAGGACTCATGTATCTTTTTTGATTCATTTTGAAAATTGGCATCAAATTCTCTGTTAGGAAGTTTTAAAGCTTTAACAATGTCTATAATTCTTAATTCAAATGAATTTTTAATGCATATACTCAAAGTTTTTGTCATCATCAAAAAGGGGGAGATTGTTGACCCAATTGTTGATTTTGATGATTAACAAAACTATTTGAGTATAACATTTGAAGTTACTAATGATTTTGGTTTAATTTTTCAGTTTATGATATGTTCTATTAATCAAAATCATAAGATAAATTAAGTTCTAGTTCGAATCTAATGTTAAGGTAAGATTTCAGACATTAGAGTCGACACATGGAATCGCAGAGTCGACTCTGAAAAACGGCACGGACTTAGAGTCGACTCCGGGACTGTTAGAGCCGACTCCAACAGAAAAGACAACAATAGTTTTTCCGGCCATGACTTAGAGTCGACTCCAGAAGATTTTTGTGTCGACCCAGAAAAGTTAGAGACGACTCCAGTTCAAGCGATTTGGGGATTTTCGAACTAGAGCCGACTCCAGAAAAGTTAGAGCCGACTCCAGAATGTCAGACACGACTTCAGAACTATCAGAACGACTCTAAACTTTATCTTTATCTTTTTAATCCCAACGGCTATTTCTATTTTTGGTTCTAATCCTTCTTACACTTGTTTCTAACGGATAGTTTTAAACTATTTATGGATTAATCGGGATCTATAAGAAGAGGGTTTGCTGCATCCGAAAAGTAGAGAGACAAAAAGAAAATAATAGAGAGAAATCTTAGAAATCCATCAGAAAATCAAAAGAGAAAAGAGGGAAAACTCGTAAGGAAAGATCATACTAATTCCCCAAAAGAAAAGAGAGAGATTCCAAGCTTTTGTTGTTCTATTTTGAAGAAATCTCAAGGGAAGAAGCAAGCCCTAGTTCTCTGATCTTCTGAGTCTCAAGAGCACCTTGAAGGAAGATCCATACAAAAGAAGAGAAGGAGCAAGCCACCAAGATCTACAAATCAGGCTTTGACTCTTAATCTTGCCGATATCTTTTGTAATATTCAATGCACTTTCAGCAATATTCATTTAAAATTTTGTCTATTTGGGCTTTTGATTCCAATTTTAATTCCTATGTGAATAAATAGATAAGTACCTGGGCTTTTACCCTTTTTTGCCCATGATCAGAATGGCGCAACGGTAAAGCATTGACCCTTTGACTCAATTTTTAATCTTTGATTTTTTTTATTTCTCCTTCCACCACTGGAATCCCATGCGCTTCCTGGATCTTCATGTAAATAAAGACATTCTGTGGGGATGTACTGGGCTTGATTTAATCTCAATCCTTGAACCCACACCCAGCCCAATATAAGTTAGCCCAACCTGAGCCTTGATAGCACCACACTAGGCCTAACATAAAAAGCTCTAATTTGTACCATAGTGGGGGTCGATAAGCTTCGACCTACTACCTTCTTCTTTCCCACAGCCTTCTTTAATGCTACGAGGTCAATAATCTCTGCAAGAAAAATGGGGATAATCCTGTTAGATCAACAAAACAAGCAAATAAAATAAAACAAAAATAAAAGAATTAGAAATTACCCAAGGAAGTCAGGCTAAGAATAATGTAGACTAAATTTGCTTCAATAAGCAAAAACATGGGGTTAGAGTTTGGAAAGCTAAGCTATGGTCTCTACCTCTTCTAACTTTAAGTTGAGGATGCAATTAGGCCATTTGCTTGAATATCTTTAGGCCATCTCAAACGATCAAGGCGCCATGGTAAGCTTGATGAAGAGAAACTCATTCGTAAATGGAAGAAAAATTGCTGGTAAGGATTTTTCTAGTATTTCAAATAAAAAATACTACCACTTAACTTCAGTGGTGTACTCCTTGATGGTAAAAAAAATACAAAAAAGAGTCTAAAATAAAGGAATCTTAAGCTCAGATATATAAGAGGAAAAATATACAATGCTATTCTCCACCTATTAGAGATGGCCTAAGTTGGAGCTATCTTACAGAAGATCAGTGGACTGAGTACAAAGGAATGGATAGGCAACTTGAGCTCAGCCTTTAGGCCATTTTCATAAAGATAAAGCTAACTTACGACATGATTAGAGGCTAGATCCTACCAACCTAAGACAAGTAAGCAAAGTTTATCAAGTATATAGAAAATTTGATGCAATCAACCTACATCCTCTCGAGAGAGCATAGTCAACTCCTCGATCAATTCCTCGACCTTGAGCATAGGGACTTCTCTAGCCTTGGAGGAGGGGGGAAGAAGAAGAAGCAAAAGTGAGAGATGAGGGTTGAGAGAAAGAGGTCATGGTTGGATCCACCTAAGGTCGCAATCAAGCTATTAATCTACTGATTTTTGGATTCTTATCAACCTTTGATTTGTACCGATTTACTCCTACCAAACTAAAAAGATAAAAAGTAAAATTCACTTGAGACCAAAGAAGGAAAGACCAAGCAAGGGACCCTAAGATATTTGAGTAATTTTGTTGGCCCAGATGGCAACCCAAGAGGGGGGGTGAATTGGGTACTTTAAAAATTAAGCCTTTTAAAACAATTTAAACTATTGATGAGAGGATATACACAATTAATTCAAGTTAAAGTGCAATAGCAAGAGAGAGAGAGACAAATGAACACGAAAACACAAAGATTTTATAGTGGTTCGGTGTATCCAACACCTACGTCCACTCCCAAGCTACACTTGGGTCCACACTATAATCTCCTCGATTATAGTCGAGTTGTTTTACAAGCTCACAACCCAAACTTGTTGTTTTCCCGGGATCACAACGAACCCAGCCGATTTTATACGGGCTCACCAGCACAAAACCCAACACACAAGCTATCTTTAGCTTGTGCTGAGGTAAACTACCTCCACTAATTCAATCCACTGATTGAATTAGCAAACAACAAGATAAAAATATGAGTTTAGTACAAAATAGCTCCTTTTGAGCAGATATTTCAAAATAAAAGCAAAGTTTAGAAGGGCCTGTTTAGATCCGATTTGAGTGCAGGCTTTTCTTCTTTTCCTCAACTCCTTTGAAGTGTGGAATCGGGCCTCAGCTCAGATTCTTCACGGATTGAATGTTGGAGTTGATTTGAACTTATTCTCCCTTTCTTTGAATGTTGAAAATCTCTTGATTTGATCTTGAATGGCTCTTGGATTTTCTTCTAGACTTTCTTGGATTGATGAACTTGAGCACAGATGAAGTCTCCTTTGATTTCACTCCTTCTCTTTTACTCTATTTTTGAATCTCGGATTTTTCAAATGATGCTCTATTTTTCCTCTTCTCTGAAAGATTTTTCTTTTTCTCTCTTGATCTATATGTGTATATTTCGATTTGAAAATGGCCTCTATATTTATAGACTCTGCAAAAATATAGCCGTTAGAAACAAAGAAATATAGCCATTATTGAAAAATATTACCGTGGCGCTGAGTTGGCATTCAGAAAAAGTCATGCCCAGATTTGTTGGAGTCGGCTCCAACTTTAGGCGAGTCGGCTCGAAGACGCGATGCCAAAAATAGAAACATTCAGATAGTTAAGGGGTCGACTCAACAAAAATAAGGTGTCGGCTCCTGACAGTCGGGGGTCGACTCATGAAAAGCATAGGGTCGACTCGAGAAGTGCTCAGAAAAATAACTCTCTGGAGTCTGAGCAGAGTCGACTCTTACAGTCATGGAGTCGGCTCGACAAAATCGGGGGTCGACTCTTGAAATCACAGAGGTCGACTCGAGAAAATCAGGAATCTCTGTATACTGAGTGGAGTCGACTCTGAAACTCTAGAGTCGGCTCCGGAACGTATCAAAAGTTAGAGAATTTTCTGATTGACTTCGAAATTCATTCCAGATTAATTTCAAATCAATTTTTGACTTGAATATAATAAAATTGACATTAAGAATCAATTCAAGATATGTTCCAAAAACTCATTGATTGAAATATGAGGTATAAAAATTTCTTTTTGAAAGCTTAAACATGGAGCTTGAAGCTACTTTCCAATTGAATATAGTCATACTTAACATACTCATTGATTATGAGAAATAAATTCATTGCTCATGTAAATAAATTCATTGCATCTATTAATATACTCATGGCTTTTTGGTAATCATCAAAATCAATAAAATTGGGGCAACAATTTCTCAACAATCTCCCCAACAATCTTCCCCTTTTTGATGATGATAAAAACATTGAGTATATGCATGATTAATTGAAGAATTTATTTAATTTTCATAGTTAGGCTCCCCCTGAATGAGGTAGCTCCCCCTATGAAACTCAAATAAATATTTCATTCATTCAATTTAAGCTCATACACAGTTTAATGTCAAAATTCAGCATTTTCATCTAAATTGCAATTTCATTCATTCACTGTATGTGTAATGTTTAATTATTACGCCCTTCTCTCACCCTTCTCTCCCCTATTCAATTATTTATTATATGCATACAATAACATTCGTTTAATTTCTCCCATGCATATACAGTCATGTATAAAACTCTCCCCCTTTTTTGTTATCAACAAAAAGGTAGAGAAGCATCAATCACATTCACGATTTAAGATATGCTTTAACATGAACTGAGATTCATTGATAAATAAGAGAAGTACATTCAAACTCAAACTTCATTGAACATTCAAAACTAACTTTTTATTACTTCATTATATCAAAATGTAAATCATAATATAAATTTCATTACATTGCAAAAATTAAACATCCATTACATCAAAAATGTGTCCTTACAATTCTTGTTAAGTGATCTATGATGTTCTTTATTCCATCAGTTTGAAGCTTGACATAATCTTTCAGTCTTTCATCCACAAAAGTACAAGCAGTTAAAATCTTGTCTTGAAGCTCGGCATTGCACTTTGCATAAGTCTCACCATCTCCACAAATGTCTTTAAGTTCTTCAAAAATATTCTTTAAATCACCACTTAAAGACTCAGTAGAGGAGCTAAGAGTAGATTCAATCTTGGTAATTGATCATCTAATGAATAGAGAGTTTCTTTAAGATTCATGAATTTACTGTCAAACTCAGTCTTCATTCTATCCTCTTGAGCATCAAGAAGACTCTTGAGCTGCTCTAACTGAAGATCCGAAAAACTAATTGATAAAGAAGATGGCTGAACAAACATTGGAGCAGGAGAAGGGGCCGGAACTGGAACAGAAGAACTAGGAGGCACAGATGATGAATGTCTAACTGAAGGTCCAGGTGCCTCAACATCAGCGGCTCTATCTTCCAACTGATTTTTCTTTCCCATCTACCATCTTTCTTCACAAATCCCATCCTATGAATAGTAGCCAAGCTATAGTAATCAGTGTGTCTCAAATTTCTCAATGGCTCACTATCGAAAATAATTATCCCTTGACTTTGAAAAATCTTAGTTAATATCATGCCATAGGGTAGACTTGATTTCCTCTTGCTCCCATAGTCAGCTATGTACCAAATTATCATATTCGGAAGATTGATAGGTCTCCCAGTCACTACAGCATCCATAACAAAAATGTCTCTCTCAGATACATAATCAAACCTCCCAGTCTTAGGGAACAGAATCCTACTGCAAATGTTATGGAGAAGCCTTAATTCCAAAGATAGTTGATTTGCTTGGACTTCTTCAAAATCAACAATTTTTTATTTAACAATCTTGATAGAGCCGGGCTCCTATCATCAGGTGAAAATGTAGAAGGACCAGACACTGGAAGATCCAAAAGTCTTGAAAGTAAATCCACTGTGACATTTATCCTATTTCCTCTAATCAAGCTGACCAATCCATTATCTCCTCTTGACAAATTTTTATAAAACTCTTTAACCAAGGCGGGGTAGGTTGGGCAATCTAATGAACACATTTTCTCCCATCCCATTTCAATTAACTGTCTTCCTACAAGAAAACCCTCCGCCTCAAATAGCTCAAAATCCACCTTTCTCCCGGTTGTAATAATTCTATCGGCTAGGCGGTCTACCTGAGAGGTGGCCGCAGCAGGAGAAGTACTCAGAGTTGAAGAGGATGAGGTGGAATCCATGCTCGGAGACCGTTTGCGAGCGGGACGCCTCACCGTCTTCTTCCTCTTCATCCCGGCCGCTCCAAGTCTAGAACCATGGGTTTTAGGTGCCATTGATTTAGTGGAAAGGTTAATCAAGGGTTTCTAAGGTTTGGTAGGTTGGGAAAATCTTTGGAGAGAGATTTTAATTGATTTGAGAAGATAGAAATGAACGAGGGGTCGACTCTGCCCTAGAAAAATTGACATGGGACCACTTCGAGTCGGCTCCCGCAAAGTGTGGAATCGACTCCGGGTAGTCACAGAAACCTAACCTGAAGTGGAGTCGACTTGCACAGAGATGGGGTCGGCTCCAGAGTTTCAGCAAAAACATGGAGTCGACTCCGATACTGATCAAGTCGGCTCCGAGATCATTTCAGAGCAAAAACATAAAGTTTCAGAGAATCTGAAATGTGTCCGAATATTGATCATAAAAATTGATAAAAAATCATTGGATTTTAATAGATCAATTAGATATGAATTCTAGATAAGATTTCCTTAAAGATCAGGGATTTGAAAGAATTTTAGATAAAATTTCCTTAAAATCAAAGGATAGAAAGAGTTCTAGATAACTTTTCTTAGGGGTTTCAAATCATTCTAATGGATCACAAATCCCTAACTCTCCTCTAAGATAACAGAATCTTTCTTCACTCAAGGGTTTTGTAAATATATCTGCTAATTGATCTTCAGTATTAACATAATCAAGACATATTTCTCCATTAGTTACATGTTCTCTAATAAAATGATATCTAATTTCTATGTGTTTTGTCCTAGAATGTTGAATTAGATTTTTTGTTAGATTAATTGCACTTGTATTATCACATTTTATAGCTGTTTTGTCAAGTGTGATACCATAGTCTTCAAGTTGTCGCTTAATCCATAGGATTTGAGCACAGCAACTTCCAGCTGCAACATATTCAGCTTCAGTAGTTGATAATGCAACTGAATTTTGCTTTTTGCTAAACCATGAGATTAAGTTACTTCCTAAGAATTGGCATGCACCACTTGTGCTTTTCCTATCTAACTTACATCCAGCATAATCAGAATCAGAATATGTAATTAAATTCAATGTTGAGTCTCTAGAATACCATAAGCCTACATTTTTTGTTCCATTTAAGTATCTTAATATTCTTTTAACAGCAATTAAGTGAGATTCTTTAGGTTCTGATTGAAATCTAGCACATAGACAAACAGAGAACATTATATCAGGTCTACTAGCAGTTAAGTAGAGTAGAGATCCGATTATACCTCGATAATACTTTTGATCAACTTTCTTACCTTCCTCATCTTTGTCTAACTTGCATGAAGGACTCATTGGAGTTCCAAGGGGTTTCATTGAATCCATACCAAACTTTTTGAGTAGTTCCTTCGTGTACTTGGTTTGGTTGATGAAAATCCCATCCTTTTCTTGTTTGATTTGGAGTCCAAGGAAGAAGTTGAGTTCTCCCATCATGCTCATTTCAAACTCACCCTGTATCAACTTAGCAAATTCTTGACATAGAAGATTGTTAGTAGCATCAAAAATAATATCATCAACATATATTTGAACTACTAATAAATCTTTACCTTTTCTTTTCAAAAATAATGTTTTGTCTATATTTCCTCTTATAAAATCATTTTCAATTAAGAATTTACTTAATCTATCATACCATGCTCTAGGTGCTTATTTCAAACCATATAATGCTTTGTGCAATTTAAAAACGTGATTTAAAAATTCATGATCTTCAAAACCTGGTGGTTGTTCTACATACACTTCTTCATTTATAAATCCATTTAAAAAAGCACTCTTTACATCCATTTGAAATAAGTTGAAATTCATGTGACATGCAAATGCAAGTAATAGTCTAATGGCTTCTAATCTAGCTACTGTTGCAAAGGTTTCATCAAAATCAATACTTTCTTCTTGATTATATCCTTTTGCAACTAATCTAGCTTTGTTTCTAATTACTATGCCATTTTCATCTAGTTTATTTCTAAATACCCATTTTGATCCTATAACAGAATGATCTTTAGGTCTTTCTACTAATGTCCATACATTATTTCTAGTAAATTGATTTAATTCTTCTTGCATAGCTAACATCCAATTATTATCTTTTTCAGCTTCTTCAATAGTTTTAGGTTCAATTTGTGATACAAATGCAAGATGATTACTAATATTTCTCATAGATGATCTAGTTCTTATTCCTTGAGATGGATCACCTATAATCAATTCCTTAGGGTGACTATAAGCGTATCTCCAATCTCTAGGAAGATCTATATCATTATGATTAGTGTTAGTATCATCATCCTTAGGTGAATCATTATCTTTAGCCTCTTGCTCACGGTCTGAAGATACATCAATATTTAATTTTTCAAGATCTTTCTCAATTATGTTTGTATCTTCCTCATCATCAAACTTTTTGGAACTAGTTTGTTGGGGAGATTGTTGAGAAATTGTTGCCCCAATCTTATTGATTTTGATGATTACCAAAAGCCATGAGTATATTAAAAGATGCAATGAGTTTATTTACATGAGCAATGAATTTATTTAGAACAATCAATGAGTATGTTAAGTATGACTTTAATCAATTTGAAAGTAACTTCAAGCTCCATGTTTAAGCTTTCAAAAAGAAATTTTTATACTTCATATCTCAATCAATGAGTTTTTGGAACATTTCTTGAATTGATTCCTAATGACAATTTTATTGTATTCAAGTCAAAAAATTGATTTAAAATGAATCTGGAACGAATTTCAAGTCAATCAGAAAATTCTCTGATTTTCGATACGTTCCGGAGCCGACTCTAGAGTTTCAGAGTCGACTCCACTCAGTATACAGAAATGTCTGTTTGTCTCGAGTTGACCCATGTGATTTCTCGAGTCGACCCCCGATTTTGTCGAGCCGACTCCATGACTGTGTGAGTCGACTCGCTCAGACACCAGAGGATTATTTTTCTGAGCACTTCGCGAGTCGACCCCTTGCTTTCATGAGTCGACCCCCGACTGTCAGGAGTCGACACCTTATTTTCGATGAGTCGACCCTTTAACTTTCTGAATATTTCTATTTTTGGTATCGCATCTTCGAGCCGACTCGCCTAAAGCTGGAGTCGACTCCAACAAATCTGGGCATGATTTTTCTGAATGCCAACTCAGCGCCAACGGTAAGATTTTTCAATAACGGCTATATTTCTTTGTTTCTAACGGCTATATTTTTGCAGAATCTATAAATAGAGAAGCCATTTTCAAATCAAAGAGAGACAATAGAAAGATATACAAATCAAGAGAGAAAAAGAAAAATCTTTCAGAAAAAGAAGAAAAACAGAGCGCCATTTGAAAAATCCGAGATTCAAAAATAGAGTGAAAGAAAAGGCGTGAAATCAAAGGAGACTTCATCTGTGCTCAAGTTCATCAATCCAAGAGAAGTCTAGAAGAAAATCCAAGAGCCATTCAAGAGAAATCAAGAGATTTTCAACATTCAAAGAAAGGAAGAAAAAGCTCAAATCCTCTCAACTGCTTCAATCTGTGAAGAATCGGAGCTGAGGCTTGATTCAATCTAGCAAGGAAGAAGAAGAAAAGAAGAAAAGCTCAAAAGCCAACCAACTACAAATCAGGCTTTTCTAAACTTTGTTCATTTATTTGATTATCTGCTCATTGAGGAGCTGTGTACTTGAAAAACAATATTTCTTTTGTTTGTGTCTAGTTCAATCTGGGGGATTGAACTAGTGGAGGTAGTCTTACCTCGGTACAAGCTTGGTATAGCTTGTGTTAGGGTTTTTGTGCTGGTGAGCCCGGAAAAACCGGCTGGGTTCGTTGTGATCCCGGAAAACAACAAGTTTGAGTTGTGAGCTTGTAAAACAACTCGACTGTAATCAAGGAAGATTATAGTGTGGACCCAAGTGAATCTTGGGAGTGGACGTAGGTGTTGGATACACCGAACCACTATAAAATCTTTGTGTTTGCCGTGTCTTTTTATCTCTATCTCTATCTATCTTATTAATTGTATTTTATTTTTGCATCTGCATTCACTTTCACTCACTAAGCAAACAATATTAAAAAGGTTTAAATTTTTTAAAGAACCCAATTCACCCCCCCCCCCTCTTGGGTTGTCATCTGGGCCAACAATTGGTATCAGAGCTAGTGCTCATTAGATTTTGATCACACGATCAAGAGCTAAAGATCCAAATGGCAGCTCAAGTTGGATCATTTGCTGAAGGTCATTCTACGAATAGACCTCCACTGTTTAATGGTTCAAATTATTCATATTGGAAAGCTAGAATGAGGATATTCATTCAAGCTTCTGACTATGAACTATGGGGTGTTATAATTAATGGACCTAGTACACCCACACATGTTATTGATGGCACTATTGTTCCTAAGCCCGAAAGGGACTGGAATGATAATGATAGGAAGATGGCACAGCTTAACGCTAAAGCCATGAATGTTTTATATTGCTCTTTAGATGCAAATGAATTTAATAGAATCTCCACATGTAATTCCGCAAAGGAGATTTGGGATAGATTAGAGGTTACCCATGAGGGTACCAACCAAGTAAAAGAATCTAAAATTAATATTCTTGTTCATAAATATGAGTTGTTTAGCATGGAACAATCTGAAACCATTGCATGCATGTATACTAGATTTACAGATATTGTAAATGGTTTAAAAAGTCTTGGTAAGACATATACTAACTCAGAACTTGTTCAAAAAATTCTTAGGTCACTACCAAGATCATGGGAAGCCAAAATGACAGCAATCCAAGAAGCAAAGGACCTCAACACTCTACCTTTAGAGGAGCTTCTAGGATCACTTATGACCCATGAGCTGACAATGAAGCAGCACGTAGAGGAGGACAAAAGAAGAAGAAAGTGATTGCCCTCAAAGCTGCAAAAGAAGAAGAGAGCAGCAGCGATGATGATGATGATGATGAAGAGACTGCTCTCTTAGCTAAAAGTTTAAAAGATTCATGAGGAGAAAGAAACCCTTCCACAAGAAGAAATTTGGAGCAAAGTGGGAAGGAGAAAAGGATAAGAAAAGGACAAGGACAAAGAAAAAGAGAAAGACCCCTTGACTTGCTATGAGTGTAATAAACCGGGGCACTTTAGGAATGATGTCCTAAATTAAAGAAAGCCTACAAAAAGAAAAAGAAGGCTTATGTGGCGACTTGGAGTGATAGCGAAGAATCTTCTTCCGAAGAAGAAGAACAAAAGGAAGTCGCAAATGTATGTTTTATGGCGGACGACAACGATGAGGTAAGTTCCGATAACCCTTGCGATGAGTTTGCATTTGATGAATTATTTGATGCTTTTAATGAACTTGTCGGCGATTTCAAGGTTTTGAAAAAGAAATACAAGCTTTTGAAAAATGAAAATTCAACTTTCATTAAAGAAAAGGAAGATCTTAATAATGAAGTTAAGAAACTTAAATCTGAAAATGAAATTTTGTAAAAGAAAATGAATTAATTTCCAATGAAAATGATAAACTAAGAAAAGAGGTTGAAAAATATAAGAACATAGTTGATAAGTTTACCTTAAGCTCAACTAAATTGGACATGTTATTAAATAGTCAAAAAGCAGTTTTTGACAAAGCTGGATTAGGGTATAACACTTTAAGAAAACAAAAATCACTGAAAAATATTTTTGTGCATGCTGGCCAAAGTAATTTTACATGCTTTAAATGTAATCAAAAAGGACATAAATCTTATGAATGTAAAATTCTAAAACCTAATAAAAACTTAAATATTAAAGGAAAGAAAATATGGGTTCGAAAGGAACAATATTTGTTGCTACTAACCATGAAGGACCCAAGAAAGCTTGGGTACCTAAACATAAAGTTTGATTTCATTGCAGGAATGTCTTGTGGCCAAGAGATCAAAGAGAAAGTGGTATCTTGATAGTGGCTGCTCAAGACATATGACGGGTGACAAAGAAGAATTCATCACCCTTGAAGAAAAGAAAGGAGGAGTTGTTACATTTGGGGATAATGGTAAAGGTCAGATCATGGGCCTTGGTAAAATCCGTATAACTCCATCCACCTTTATAGATAATGTACTTTATGTTGATGGTTTAAAGCATAATTTAATTAGCATTAGTCAATTATGTGACAAAGGTTTTAAAGTATCATTTGAATCTTCTATATGCACAGTTGCTAATCCCATTGATAATAGCATTGTTTTTATTGGAAATAGAAATGGCAATGTATACTTGATTGACTTAGACAATTTGTCTACTAATAATCATTGCTTAGTTGCTAATAATGCTAATATGAATGAGATTGGTTGGTTGTGGCATCGAAGATTAGGTCATGCAAGCACACACCTAATTTCAAAACTAATTAAAATGGACTTAGTTAAAGGGCTACCTAAAATAGATTTTGAAAACAACAAAATATGTGATGCATGTCAATTTGGAAAACAAACGAGAAGTTCTTTTAAATCTAAAAATGTTGTTTCAACTTCTAGGCCATTAGAGCTACTTCACATGGACCTTTTTGGACCAACTAGAACCACAAGTCTAGGAGGAAAGAAATATGGTCTTGTGATTGTAGATGATTACTCTAGATTCACTTGGGTAATTTTTTAGCTCACAAAGATGAGACTTTCTCGATATTCCTGAAATTCTTCAAGAAAGTCACAAATGAGAAAAACTACCATAGTGTCTCTAAGAAGTGATCATGGAACTGAATTTGAAAATCATTTATTTGAAAGTTTTTGCAATGAAAATGGTATTAATCATAATTTTTCTGCACCAAGAACCCCTCAACAAAATGGAGTAGTTGAAAGGAAAAATAGGACTTTAGAAGACATGGCCCGTACCATGCTATGTGAAAGCAACCTACCAAAGTATTTTTGGGCGGAAGCTATAAACACGCATGTTACATTTTAAATAGAGCTTTAATAAGACCAATTTTAAAGAAAACACCTTATGAATTATGGCATGATAGAAAACCCAACATTAAATATTTTCATGCATTTGGTTGTAAATGCTTTGTTCACAATAATGGTAAAAATAATTTAGGCAAATTTGATGCTAAATCTGATGAAGGAATATTCTTAGGATATTCAACAACTAGTAAAGCATATAGAGTATTTAACAAGAAAACCTTAGTTGTTGAAGAATCCATTCATGTAGTTTTTGATGAATCTTTAGCAACTCGTTCCAAAAATTTGATGATGAAAAAGATACAAACATAATTGAGAAAGATCTTGAAAAATTAAATATTGATGTATCTTCAGATCATGAGCAAGAAGCTAAAGATAATGATTCACCTAAGGATGATGATACTAACACTAATCATAATGATATGGATCTTCCTAGAGATTGGAGATATGCTTATAGTCACCCTAAGGAATTGATTATAGGTGATCCATCTCAAGGAATAAGAACTAGATCATCTATGAGAAATATTAGTAATCATCTTGCATTTGTATCACAAATTGAACCTAAAACTATTGAAGAAGCTGAAAAAGATAATAATTGGATGTTAGCAATGCAAGAAGAATTAAATCAATTTACTAGAAATATGTATGGACATTAGTAGAAAGACCTAAAAATCATTCTGTTATAGGATCAAAATGGATATTTAGAAATAAACTAGATGAAAATGGCATAGTAATTAGAAACAAAGCTAGATTAGTTGCAAAAGGATATAATCAAGAAGAAGGTATTGATTTTGATGAAACCTTTGCACCTGTAGCTAGATTAGAAGCCATTAGACTATTACTTGCATTTGCATGTCACATGAATTTAATTTATTTCAAATGGATGTAAAAGTGCATTTTTAAATGGATTAATAAAGAAGTATATGTAGAACAACCACCAGGTTTTGAAGATCATGAATTTTCAAATCACGTTTTTAAATTGCACAAAGCATTATATGGTTTGAAACAAGCACCTAGAGCTTGGTATGATAGATTAAGTAAATTCTTAATTGAAAATGATTTTATAAGAGGAAATGTAGATAAAACATTATTTTTGAAAAGAAAAAGTAAAGATTTATTAGTAGTTCAAATATATGTTGATGATATTATTTTGGTGCTACTAACAATCTTCTATGTCAAGAATTTGCTAAGTTGATGCAGGGTGAATTTGAAATGAGCATGATGGGAGAACTCAATTTCTTCCTTGGACTCCAAATCAAACAAAGCAAAGAGGGAATCTTTATCAACCAAACAAAATACACAAGAGAAATTCTAAAGAAGTTTGGTATGGAATCAATCAAACCCCTCGGAACACCAATGAGTCCTTCATGCAAGCTGGACAAAGATGAAGAAGGTAAGAAGGTTGATCAAAAATATTATCGAGGTATAATCGGATCCCTACTTTACTTAACTGCAAGTAGACCAGACATAATGTTTGCTGTTTGCTTATGTGCTAGATTTCAGTCTGAACCTAAAGAATCACATTTAATTGCTGTTAAAAGAATACTAAGATACTTAAGTGGAACAAAAAATGTAGGTTTATGGTATTCTAGAGACTCAACATTGAACTTAATTGCATATACTGATTCTGATTATGCTGGATGTAAGTTAGATAGGAAAAGCACAAGTGGTGCATGCCAATTCTTAGGAAGTAACTTAATCTCATGGTTTAGCAAAAAGCAAAATTCAGTTGCATTATCAACTACTGAAGCTGAATATGTTGCAGCTGGAAGTTGCTGTGCTCAAATCCTATGGATTAAGCGACAACTTGAAGACTATGGTATCACACTTGATAAGACACCTATAAGATGTGATAATACAAGTGCAATCAATCTAACTAAAAATCCAATTCAACACTCTAGAACAAAACATATTGAAATTAGATATCACTTTATAAGAGAACATGTTGCCAATAATGAAATATGTCTTGATTATGTTAATACTGAAGATCAATTAGCTGATATATTTACAAAACCCTTGAGTGAAGAAAGATTCTGTTATCTTAGAGGAGAGTTAGGGATTTGTGATCCATTAGAATAAATTTGAAACCCCTAAGGAAATTTTATCTAAAATTCTTTCAAATCCTTGATCTTTAAGGAAATCTTATCTAGAATTCACATCTAATTGATCTATTAAAATCCAATGATTATTTTATCAATTTTTATGATCAATATCCGGACACATTTCAGATTATCTGAAACTTTATGTTTTTTGCTCTGAAATGGTCTCGGAGCCGACTCGGTCAGTATCGGAGTCGACTCCATGTTTCTACTGAAACTCTAGAGCCGACCCCATCTCTGCGCGAGTCGACTCCACTTCGGGATAGTTTTCTGTGACTACCCGGAGTCGACCCCACACTTTGCGGGAGCCGACTCGAAGTGGTCCCAGGTTGATTTATCTAGGGCAGAGTCGACTCCTCGTTCGTTTCTACTCTCTCAAATCATCCAAATACTCTCTCCAAAATTTTTCCTAACCTACCAAATCCTCAGAAATCCCTGATTAACCCTTCCACTAGATCAAATGGCTCCTAAAACCCGTGGATCTAGCCTTGGTGCGGCCGGAGTGAAAAGGAAGAAGGCGGTGAAGAAGACTGTGAGGCATCCCGCTTGTGAACCCTCACCGAGCATGGATTCAACCTCATCCTCTTCAACTCCAAGTGCTTCTCCCACTACGGCCCCATCTCAGGTAGATCGTTTTGCCGATAGAGTGATTACTACCGGGAGGAAGGTCGATTTTGAATTATTTGAGGCAGAAGGATTTCTTGTGGGGAGGCAGTTGATTGAAATGGGTTGGGAGAAGATATGTTCTTTAGATTGTCCAACATACCCAGCCCTAGTTAAAGAATTTTATAAAAATCTATTAAGAGGAGACAATGGACTAGTAAGCATCATTAGAGGAAATAGAATAACTGTGACATTGGATTTGCTCTCAAGATTGTTGGATCTTCCAGTGTCGGGTACCTCTACTTTTTCATCTGATGATAGAAGCCCAGCTCTATCAAGATTGCTTAACAGGGAGATTGTTGGTTTTGAAGAAGTCTTTGCTAATCAACTGTCCTTAGAATTAAGACTTCTCCATAATATTTGTAGTAGGATCCTATTCCCTAAGATTGGGAGATTTGACTATGTTTAAGAGATATCTTTATAATGGATGCTATAGTGACTGGAAAACCCATTAATCTTCCAAGCATGATATTATGGTACATTGCTGATTGTGGGAGCAAGAGGAAATCTAGTTTACCCTACGGCATGATTCTAACTAAGATCTTTCAAAGCCAAGGGATAATCATATCCGATAGTGAGCCAATGAGAAATCTAAGACATACCAATTATTATAGTTTGGCCACTATTCATAGAATGGATTTTGTGAAGAAGGATGGCAGATGGGAAAGGAAAGGTATGATGGAAGATAGAGCCGTGGATATTGAGGCACATGGACCGTCAGTTAGACATTCATCTCCTATACCTCCGAGCTCTTCTGTTCCTGTTCCAGCTTCTTCTCCTGCTCCGATGGTTGATCAGTCATCTTCTTCGTCTGTCAGTTTTTCAGATCTTCAGTTAAGGCAGCTTAAAAGTCTTCTTGATGATCAGGAAGATAAATTGAAATCAGAGTTTGACAATAAATTTATGAATCTTAAAGAAACTCTTTATTCATTAGATGATCGGATCACCAAGATTGAATCAACTCTTAGCACTTCAACTGAGTCTTTAAGTGGAGACCTAAAGAATATTTTTGAAGAACTTAAAGACATCTGTGGAGATGGTGAGACCTATGCAAAATGCAATGCTGAACTTCAAGACAAAATATTAACTGCTTGTAGTTTTGTAGATGAAAGACTGAAGGATTATGTTAAAATTCAAACTGACGGAATGAAGAATATTATAGATCACTTAACAAGGATTGTAAGGACTCACTTTTGATGTAATAGATGCTTAGTCTTTGTAATGTAATGAAGTTCATATTATGTTTTACATTTTGATACTTTGTAATGAAAAGTCTGTTTTGAATGCTCAATGTAATCTGAGTTTGAATGTACTTCTCCTATTATCAATAAATCTCAGATCTTGTTAAAACATATCTTGAATGAATGAATGTGATTATGTTTGATGCTTCTCTACCTTTTTGTTGATAACAAAAAAGGGGGAGAGTTTTATAACTATATATGCATGGGAGAAATATATGCATGGGAGAAATTAAACTAATTGAATAAATGGAATACTTAGGGGGAGCTACCTCATTCAGGGGGAGCCTTAGCCTAACTATGAAAATAAAATAAATTCTTTAATCAATCATGCATATACTCAATGTTTTTGTCATCATCAAAAAGGAGAGATTGTTGGGGAGATTGTTAAGAAATTGTTGCCCCAATCTTATTGATTTTGATGATTACCAAAAGCCATGAGTATATTAAAAGATGCAATGAGTTTATTTACATAAGCAATGAATTTATTTAGAACAATCAATGAGTATGTTAAGTATGACTTTAATCAATTTGAAAGTAACTTCAAGCTCCATGTTTAAGCTTTCAAAAAGAAATTTTTATACTTCATATCTCAATCAATGAGTTTTTGGAACATTTCTTGAATTGATTCCTAATGACAATTTTATTGTATTCAAGTCAAAAAATTGATTTAAAATGAATCTGGAACAAATTTCAAGTCAATCAGAAAATTCTCTGATTTTCGATACGTTCTGGAGCCGACTCTAGAGTTTCAGAGTCGACTCCACTCAGTATACAGAAATGTCTGTTTGTCTCGAGTCGACCCATGTGATTTCTCGAGTCGACCCCCGATTTTGTCGAGCCGACTCCATGACTGTGTGAGTCGACTCCGCTCAGACACCAGAGGATTGTTTTTCTGAGCACTTCGCGAGTCGACCCCTTGCCTTTCATGAGTCGACCCCCGACTGTCAGGAGTCGACACCTTATTTTTGATGAGTCGACCCTTTAACTTTCTGAATATTTCTATTTTTTGTATTGCGTCTTCGAGCCGACTCGCCTAAAGCTGGAGTCGACTCCAACAAATCTGGGCGTGATTTTTCTGAATGCCAACTCAGTGCCAACGGTAAGATTTTTCAATAACGGCTATATTTTTTGTTTCTAACGACTATATTTTTGCAGAATCTATAAATAGAGAAGCCGTTTTCAAATCAAAGAGAGACATATAGAGAGATATACAAATCAAGAGAGAAAAAAAAATCTTTCAGAAAAAGAAGAAAAACAGAGCGTCATTTGAAAAATCCGAGATTCAAAAATAGAGTGAAAGAAAAGGCGTGAAATCAAAGGAGACTTCATCTGTGATCAAGTTCATCAATCCAAGAGAAGTCTAGAAGAAAATCCAAGAGCCATTCAAGAGAATATCAAGAGATTTTCAATATTCAAAGAAAGGAAGAAAAATAGCTCAAATCCTTCTCAACTGCTTCAAACTGTGAAGAATCGGAGCTGAGGCTTGATTCAATCTAGCAAGGAGAAAAAGAAAAGAAGAAAAGCTCAAAAGCCAACCAACTACAAATCAGGCTTTTCTAAACTTTGTTCATTTATTTGATTATCTGCTCATTGAGGAGCTGTGTACTTGAAAAATAATATTTCTTTTGTTTGTGTCTAGTTCAATCTGGGGGATTGAACTAGTGGAGGTAGTCTTACCTCGGTACATGCTTGGTATAGCTTGTGTTAGGGTTTTTATGCTGGTGAGCCCGAAAAACCGGCTGGGTTCGTTGTGATCTCGGGAAAACAACAAGTTTGAGTTGTGAGCTTGTAAAACAACTCGACTGTAATCAAGGAAGATTATAGTATAGACCCAAGTGAATCTTGGGAGTGGACGTAGGTGTTGGATACACCGAACCACTATAAAATCTTTGTGTTTGCCGTGTCTCTTTTATCTCTATCTCTATCTTTATCTTATTGATTGTATTTTGTTTTTGCATCTGCATTCACTTTCACTCACTAAGCAAACAAATACTTAAAAAAGTTTAAATTTTTTAAAGAACCCAATTCACTCCCCCCTCTTGGGTTGTCATCTGGGCCAACATAGTTGCTAAAGATTCATCAAAAACTACATGAATGGATTCTTCAACAATTAAAGTTTTCTTGTTAAATACTCTATATGCTTTACTAGTTGTTGAATATCCTAAGAATATTCCTTCATCAGATTTAGCATCAAATTTGCCTAAATTATTTTTACCATTATTATGAACAAAACATTTACAACCAAATGCATGAAAATATCTAATATTAGGTTTTCTGTTTTGCCATAGTTCATAAGGTGTTTTCTTAAGTATTGGTCTTATTAGGGCTCTATTTAAAATGTAACATGCCGTGTTTATAGCTTCCGCCCAAAAGTACTTTGGTAGGTTGCTTTCACACAGCATGGTACGGACCATGTCTTTTAAAGTCCTATTTTTCCTTTCTACAACACCATTTTGTTGTGGGGTCCTAGGTGCAGAAAAATTATGATTAATACCATTTTCAGCACAAAAATTTTCAAATAGGTGATTTTCAAATTCAGTTCCATGATCACTTCTTAGAGACACTATGGTGGTGTTTTTCTCATTTGTGACTTTCTTAAAGAATTTTAGGAATATCGAGAAAGTCTCATCTTTGTGAGCTAAAAACAATACCCAAGTGTATCTAGAGTAATCATCTACAATCACAAGACCATATTTCTTTCCTCCTAGACTTGTGGTTCTAGTTGGTCCAAAAAGGTCCATGTGAAGTAGCTCTAATGGCCTAGAAGTTGAAACAAAATTTTTAGATTTGAAAGAACTTCTTGTTTGTTTTCCAAATTGACATGCATCACATATTTTGTTGTTTTCAAAATCTATTTTAGGTAACCCTTTAACTAAGTCCATTTTAATTAGTTTTGAAATTAGGTGTGTGCTTGCATGACCTAATCTACGATGCCATAACCATCCAATTTCATTCATATTAGCATTATCAGCAATTAAGCAATGATCACTCATAGATAATTTATCTAGATCAACCAAGTAAACATTGCCATGTCTATAACCAGTAAATACAATGCTATTATCAATGGAATTAGATACTATGCAGAAAGAAGTTTCAAATGATACTTTAAAATCTTTATCGCACAATTGGCTTATACTAATTAAGTTATGCTTTAAACCATCAACATAAAGTATATTATCTATAAAAGTGGATGGAGTTATACGGATTTTACCAAGGCCCATAATCTGACCTTTACCATTATCACCGAATGTAACAACTCCTCTTTCTTTTCTTCAAGGGTGATGAATTCTTCTTTGTCACCCGTCATATGTCTTGAGCAGCCACTATCAAGATACCACTTTCTCTTTGATCTTTTGGCCACATGACATTCCTGCAATAAAATCAAACTTTATGTTTAGGTACCCAAGCTTTCTTGGGTCCTTCATGGTTAGTAGCAACAATATTGTTCCTTTTGGAACCCATATTTTCTTCCCTTTAAAATTTAAATTCTTATTTGGTTTTTGTAAATTACATTCAAATGATTTATGCCCTTTTAAATTGCAATTTAAAACAAGTGATGTTACTTTGGCTAGCACGTACAAAAATGTTTTTCAAAGATTTTTATTTTCTAAATGTATTATATCCTAATCCAGCCTTATCAAAAACTGCTTTTTGACTTTCTAAAATCATGTTTAGTTTAGTAGAACTTAAGGTGAATTTATCAACAATATCTTTGTATTTTTTAACTTCTTTCTTTAGAAATTCATTTTCTATAATATACTATTTATTTCCCAAAGATAGAGTTTGTATTTGCTTTTTCAAATCTTTTATTAGATTTCGTTTCAGATTTTAGTATATTAATTTCATGAGTAAAATCATCATTTTCTTTAAGAAACATCTCTTTTTTACCTTTTAAATCTTTAATTGCAAGCATCACTTCATTTTTCTCTTTAATTAAGTCTATGTTTCAGTTTTTAGAGATTTATATTTCTTTTTCAAAATTTTAAAATCATCTACAAGTTCATTGAAGGCTTCAAATAATTCATCAAAAGCAAAATCATCACAGGAGTTTTCAGAACTTACCTCGTCATCGTCGTTCGCCATAAAACAAATGTTGGCAACCTCTTTTTGTTCTTCTTCTTCGGAAGAAGATTCATCACTGTCGCTCCAAGTTGCAACATATGCTTTCTTCTTTTTCTTGAAAGTCTTTTTCAATTGTGGACAATCATATCTATAATGCCCGGTTTCTTACATTCATAACAGATCAAGGGGTCTTTCTCTTTGTCCTTGTCCTTATCTTTTTCCTTTTCTCCTTCCATCTTATTTCCAAATTTCTTTTTGTGGAAGGGTTTCTTTCTCCTCATAAATTTCTTAAATTTTCTTGCTAGAAGAGCTATGTCTTCATCATCATCCTCATCATCGCTGCTGCTATCTTCAACTTCTGCAGCCTTGAGGGCAATTGTCTTCTTCTTTTGCTATCCTCCTCCACATGTTGCTTCATTGTCAATTCATGGGTCATAAGTGATCCAAGAAGCTCTTCCAAAGGTAAAGTGTTTAGATCTTTGGCTTCTTGAATGGCTGTCATTTTGGCTTCCCATGATCTTGGTAGTGACCTAAGAATTTTGCAAACCAAATCAGCATTAGTATAGGTTTTTCCAAGACTCTTCAAACCATTAACAATATCAGTAAATCTAGTATACATGCATGTTATGGTTTCAGATTGTTCCATGCTAAACAATTCATATTTATGCACAAGTATATTAATCTTAGATTCTTTAACTTGGTTGGTTCCTCATGGGTAACCTCTAATCTATCCCATATCTCTTTAGCGGAATTACAGGTAGAGATACGATTAAATTCATTAGCATCAAGAGAACAATATAAAACATTCATGGCTTTTGCATTAAGCTGAGCCATCTTCCTATCATTTTCATTCCAATCCCTTTCGGGCTTAGGAACTATAGAACCATCAACTAAGTGTGTGGGTGTACTAGGTCCATTAATTATGAAACTCCACAATTCATAATCTGAAGCTTGAATGAATATCCTCATTCTTGCTTTCCAATATGAATAGTTGGAACCATTAAATAAGGGTGGTCTATTTGTAGAATGGCCCTCAGCAAAACTCGAGCTGGCTTGTGTTGCCATTTGGATCTTTCGCTCTTGATCATGTGATCAATCAAAAACAAATGAGCATAAGCTCTGATACCAATTGTTGGCCCAGATGGCAACCCAAGAGGGGGGGGTGAATTGGGTACTTTAAAAATTAAGCCTTTTAAAACAATTTAAACTATTGATGAGAGGATATACACAATTAATTCAAGTTAAAGTGCAATAGCAAGAGAGAGAGAGACAAATGAACATGGCAAACACAAAGATTTTATAGTGGTTCGGTGTATCCAACACCTACGTCCACTCCCAAGCTACACTTGGGTCCACACTATAATCTCCTCGATTACAGTCGAGTTATTTTACAAGCTCACAACCCAAATTTGTTGTTTTCCCGGGATCACAACGAACCCAGCCGGTTTTATACGGGCTCACCAGCACAAAACCCAAAACACAAGCTATCCTTAGCTTGTGCCGAGGTAAACTACCTCCACTAATTCAATCCACTGATTGAATTAGCAAACAACAAGATAAAAATATGAGTTTAGTACAAAACAGCTCCTTTTGAGAAGATATTTTAAAATAAAGGCAAAGTTTAGAAGGGCCTGTTTAGATCCGATTTGAGTGCAGGCTTTTCTTCTTTTCCTCAACTCCTTTGAAGTGTGGAATCGGGCCTCAGCTCAGATTCTTCACGGATTGAATGTTGGAGTTGATTTGAACTTATTCTCCCTTTCTTTGAATGTTGAAAATCTCTTAGATTTGATCTTGAATGGCTCTTGGATTTTCTTCTAGACTTTCTTGGATTGATGAACTTGAGCACAGATGAAGTCTCCTTTGATTTCACTCCTTCTCTTTCACTCTATTTTTGAATCTCGGATTTTTCAAATGACGCTCTATTTTTCCTCTTCTCTGAAAGATTTTTCTTTTTCTCTCTTGATCTATATGTATATTTCGATTTGAAAACGGCCTCTCTATTTATAGACTCTGCAAAAATATAGCCGTTAGAAACAAAGTAATATAGCCGTTATTGAAAAATATTACCGTTGGCGCTGAGTTGGCATTCAGAAAAAGTCATGCCCAGATTTGTTGGAGTCGGCTCCAACTTTAGGCGAGTCGGCTCGAAGACGCGATGGCAAAAATAGAAACATTCAGATAGTTAAGGGGTCGACTCAACAAAAATAAGGTGTCGGCTCCTGATAGTCGGGGGTCGACTCATGAAAAGCAAGGGGTCGACTCGAGAAGTGCTCAGAAAAATAACTCTCTGGAGTCTGAGCAGAGTCGACTCTTACAGTCATGGAGTCGGCTCGATAAAATCGGGGGTTGACTCTTGAAATCACAGAGGTCGACTCGAGAAAATTAGGAATCTCTGTATACTGAGTGGAGTCGACTCTGAAACTCTAGAGTCAGCTCCGGAACGTATCAAAAGTTAGAGAATTTTTTGATTGACTTCGAAATTCGTTCCAGATTAATTTCAAATCAATTTTTGACTTGAATATAATAAATTTGACATTAAGAATCAATTCAAGATATGTTCCAAAAACTCATTGATTGAAATATGAGGTATAAAAATTTCTTTTTGAAAGCTTAAACATGGAGCTTGAAGCTACTTTCCAATTGAATATAGTCATACTTAACATACTCATTGATTATGAGAAATAAATTCATTGCTCATGTAAATAAATTCATTGCATCTATTAATATACTCATGGCTTTTTGGTAATCATCAAAATCAATAAAATTGGGGCAACAATTTCTCAACAATCTCCCCAACAAATTTAATACAAACCAAGTAGAGCAATTTGCGTGGGAGAGGGCGGCGGAATAATTGAGCTGCCCTCCTCTCCTCATATAGCCTTTAGGAGATGTAGCATGAGAAAGAACATTCCCATCTAAATCAAAGCTCATTAATACCAACTTGCAGTATGGTGATGCTCCATAAGCCAACCAACCTTCTTCATATGATAAAGCCAACATATTAATTACTCTCCACAATAGCCAAAGTGATGCATCATTGCGAACAACATTTAAAGAGATCATCATTGCATAGAGTAACAATTGATGCTAGCTCAAAGTAACGTAATTGTGCCATTCAACATCACACCAAGATTCATGCAAAACTTTGTTTTAATATTAGTGATTGTGAGTCCTGTCTATAACCACAAGTGATTAGGTCTAATCTGAGTTGAGCTATGCTTGATGCAGACCAAATCATTATGAAAAGAGTTAAATGAGCCCAAAGAGGATTAGCTATGGACAACTCGAGCTACTTTTATGGCTTGAGCATGGATTAAAGCTCAACCTTTGAAAGTCCGCGGGGGGGGGGGGGGGGGGGGTGTGTGTGTAAGTGATGTATGATTTGGCCAGCTTATCAATGGTGGCACATGGTAAAGATGGTAAAACATTATTAATTAAATTAAGACGCAATGTTTGATGAAGAAGGAAGTCTCAATTAGGCAATGCTTCCATTAAAACTGCTAATCAATTCAGAACCTTTCTCTATTCAAGGTGCACACCAATCCAAGGAGTTTACCAAACTATTTAAAATGAATTCCGTTCTGGCCGTCATCCCATCCAAGATTAAGCTCATTAGAGTTGTTTACTGATAAGTGACTAAATCTGAGAGGACATTATCCAATGCTTGTAGAAGCAGCCTTGAATCTCACGTGCTACTTTAAGAAATCCTTGGAGATAATTTCTGGCCTTTCTTTTGTTATTTTGCTAGCTTCTCTCTTATAGGCGCACAAATATCTCGATTGAAAAGATATTCTGTCGTTCAAGCAAGAATGCAACTCTATTCATTAACACAAAAAGACCAAGTTCAGATGTGAATGGATGTGAAAGTTTTATTAAACACATTATTAACAGCCAATTCATCCTTGTTAGCTCAGCGTTGCGTGCAACCATCATTTTCGTGCAAATTAATAAATAAGGTTCAAATATCCTAATAATTCTGCCAAAACGTAATAAATCCCTTTGGGAATAATGAGGGTGGTTCTTTTGTGATAAATGAGGGGCTTGAGGCTAAGTTTCTCATACCTAATGATTAACTACCACCAAACCAAACCTTTATTTCCCATCCTCACCAACTGTTTTCTTAAACATCGTAGAGGAAATTGCGGACAGCACACATGCAGGAAGAAGAATAAAAAGGAAATTAGAATTACAAGACAGCAGGAGAGCAACGACGGCCGGAGGACCCCTCAACTCTGCAAACTACCCACAAAACCTTCCGCAAACGCCTGCATTTGGTGCGCTGCGAGCGCCACCGACGCCTGCACTGCCCCATTCTCTTTTGCGGCCGCCAGTACCATCTCCCCGTCGAAGTTTATCGACACCAGTTCCACCCGCTCCGGCCCCCCCCACCCGAAGTCCGTCTCGTAGACTTTGAACCTCGGCGACGCGGCCGAGATCACTGTCCTCGCCAGCGACAGCCTCTGGAAGTCGTTCACCCAGCCCTCGCAATCCCTCAGTAGCTGCCCCACACCCGCCTTGGTGGCCCGCTCGATCGCCGCACACGCGTTCGCGAGCCCGCCAGGCCCCGCGAGCTCCGACCCCGTGGCCTTGGCGTAGCATCGGCGGACGCATGCAGTTCCCTGTGTAGGCATCGTCGACGGGAGGGTTGAGGCGAGCGCGGCAGTCAGCGACGAAGCCGAAGACGATGGTCTCGTCAGCCGCGACGGCTTTGGCGTGCGAGAAACACGGCCAGGCTTGGGCGCAGATGGCCGTGAAGTTGAGGGGGTTGGGATGGGGTCGCGGCCGATCTCCGCGCTCTGATGGACGGCTCGCTGCTTTAAGGTTTGGATGGTGGCCTGGTCGAGCGTGAAGGTTATTCGCGTGAGGCCGGGTTGGTCTTGGAAGGAAGAACCTGACGATGCGATCTTGGAGTGCAGCGTTACATGAGAAGCAGAACAGCATATCAATAACAGAGCAGCGAATATAACTAGCGACGGAAATGTGATAGGAAAAAAAAAAAAGCGACAACAAATTGCCAACATCGGGTGAAGAAAGTAATAGGTGACATTCGATGGTAGCTTATAAAAACAAACGGGAATAAGAAAAACTATATCAGATGGCATAGCCATACCTTGTATTTATGGTGGATACTATATTTAGTTGTCAAATTTAAAAATAAATTAAAAATTTTGGCAAGGGTATCTTTTTTTACAGTATCATATATTACAAAAATATGCTGTTATGACCTGTTTTATATGATTAATACTAATATTTATATAATAACAATGTTAAATAAATAATAATTACACTACAATATTATAGTAGATTACATTGTTACTAAAAATAATATATTTAATTTTAATATTTATCTTTTAAGTATTATATAATATATAATGTATTATATTATAAAATATAATAATATAATATAATATATGATTTGTCAATCTTAAATCTACATAGATGTGGGCTTTCACATGCTTTTTTGCTACTTTTTAGTATTATTTAAAATAACTAAAGCTTTATTTAAAAATACTAATTGAAAGATATTATTTAGATTTTTTTAATTATTTATAAATATTTTATTTTTTAATATATACTGAAATAAGGCTAAGCGTTAGATAATATGAGCTCTCATAGTAATATTTATAAAGATGTAATTTATAAGGGTAGGATGGGCATAAATCATGGCATAGCCTATTCAAAGTATATTAGTTCTATAAGTAACCTAAGAGTGCTTTAAGATTCATGCTGCGGTTTTACTTTCCTTGATCTTCGGCAAACTTCGTCGTCCTTGGAGTTCTTACTTCATTGGATTATGGAGGGAACTGCCCCCCCCCCCCCCCCCCCACTCCTACTGAATTGGATCAAGCTAAGCATAGACGGATGCCTGGAAGAAGACTTGCAGATTTTCGATTTGTTTGAGTCTCTTCTTCCTCTTCTCCGACGAAAGTTGTAGAGTTAGAGTTAAACTTCCCGGAGGTGATCCAAGTTCCTTCAGCGGCCTTAAAAGAGGAGGCCAGGAGCTGGGAGCAGCATGCTATCCTTGCGAGGAGCATCCAGTGCTGGATTTCTTCGGACACTATAATCAAAGAATTTTGGAGAGCCGGTGTTGCCGACGAGGTTGGAGCTGTATGCCTCGCTCATCAGTGTTACATATGGTAGCAGTTTGCCAATGAACATCTGGAAGGCATCTGCTCCAGATATGGCTCTATGCACTACCATGGCAACTACACACCGTCAGCAGAAGCAGAGTCCTCCTCAGTTGGTTCATCCTTCGGTCCGTGGATGGCGGCTCTGCGACAACGTCGTACTCTCAATGGCCAAGCTTTCGATCTAAGGAGGAAGCCTCCAGGTGCATCTAACCAACCAGGGCCTGCTCCCCGTTCAGTCCCTGGTGATGGTTGGCAAGTTCCGACGAAGATAGCTTGTCAGTGTCTCTCCAAGATTAGTCAAACTCAGGGTTCCCCTGCTGCTGACCCTTTTCTGGAGCAGGGAGGAAGGAAGGAGGTCATGCCAGCTGAAGGTGGAGCACCGGTTGTTTCCCCTGTTTCCACAGCTTCTGGTTCCCCTAGCTCCCCTGTTTCTGGTTCCCCTGGGTATCAGCGTGGTTCGGCCTTGGATTAGGATGGGAGAAAGGGAGGCATGATGGCTGTTGGAGTCATGCCGGGTTGAAGTGGCATGCCGGCTGACAGTGGGCATGTTGGCACAGTGTCCAGCATTGCTTTTGATACCCATCCAGGGAACTTAAGTTCACTGGATTCTTTGAATTCTAAGATGAATTCAGAAAATTCCTTTGCACTGCTGGGATCTGATAAGTGGGTCGAGTGGCCTACGGTCTGCAAGGATGTTAACCCTGGCCCATCCAAGAGGGCCAGGCCTGCAGAGGTTCAAACCCTACGTGCTGCCTCTAAAAATGAGAAGAGAAAAGGCAAAGCGAAATCTTCTGGCTCAGTCAGTACACAGAACAAATTCACCTTTACAGCACATCAGGACGCAGCTCGAGGCTCTGTGATTTTGGCTGATACGGGTGTTCAGTCTACTTGTAAGCAAAGTTTGACCCCTGATGGGGTGAAGGACGTCCTTGCCCTGTCAACTCACCTTAAGGGTCATGGCCATGACTCAACGGTTTCCTGCCTCAAAGAAGCCATTCTAAGGCAAGAAATGGATGCCCTGGCCATCCCCCCAGATAAAGGAGACTAAAGTAATAATGGAGGATTCCCAAGTACTAGAGTGTACTAGTCAGAATACTGAGGGTGGCAACCCGACTAATGGATGCCTTTCTAGTAATGATATGCTAGAGGACCAGACTGGGTCCCAATCCCCTTCAACTATTTAATGAATATTCTTATTTGGAATGTTAGAGGAGCTCACAAACCTTTTTTTGCTCTTCTTTTGGGAGACTTATGCAGTTATATAATTTTGATATCTGCGTTCTTCTGGAAACCCAATTGTCGAGTGACAACCTAGCTCGGTTCAGGAGATAGGTTTTCAGATCTTGGTCCTCTTATGCAGTGGAGTCTACCGGACTATCTGAAGGTATTCTAGCTCTTTGGCGTAATATTTCCATTAGGGTGGATGCCTTTCATTGATGCAACCAGCAAGTTGCCCTTTTTATCTCTGAGTAAACTTCTGTCCCCTGGCTCCTCTCAGAAGTTTACGCTAGCACTGATTTTAGAAGAGGCGTATTCTATGGTTTGAGATTCACTCTTTTCTTGCTCAGGGAGTCTCATCACTCATTGCAAGAGATTTCAATTGCATTGTTGGGACCAATGAGAAAAAACGGAGCAGACAGCCTAGTGGTTCACCAAAAATTTTGGAGTTCAGGACCTTCATGTTTTATGCTGGTTTGCTTGACTTCGGGTACTTGGGCTCCAATTCACTTGGTGTAATAACCGCCAGGGATCGGCACAAGTCTGGAAGAGATTGGATAGGGCTATGGCCACGTCCCACTAGCTTCAGAATTATTCATCTACCATTGTTACTCATCTTCCAAGGATTGCTTCTGATCACTGCTCCATATTGATATCTACAGATGTGACCGCTCAGCTGCAGAGACCATTTCAATTTGAACATTTCTGGACCTCCTATTCCTTTGTTGGACCCTCATCTCTCAGGTATGACATTTACCTGTGAGAGGCAGTGCTACTTATAGGCTATCTCGATGTCTGGAGCTTGCAAAACGCAGACTCTCTAGATGGAATAGACTAGAGGTTGAGGATTTGGTCAGAAAAGTGAAATAGGTGGAAGATGATATTACTACCCTCCAGACCAAAGAAGATCAGGAGGGCTGCCTTACTGATCAGGACATCACATATCTTCGAGCTAAGTTAGCTCTTCACCACTCCCTCCTACAGTAGTAGAAAACTTTTTGGAGGCAAAGGTCTCGGATCAAGTGGATTCGAGATGGGGATCGCAATACCAGATTTTTCCACTAGGCCACCTTGAAGCGTCAAGTAGCTAATAGGATTCGGTGACTTACTGATGAGGTGGGGCACTACCATAAGGATATTCATATTATTATGGATCAGCTTCTTCACTTCTTTTAGTCCAGATGGTCGGAGCGCACTGGTATGGGTTTCTTGTCCACCCGGTCCCGACTGCTAAGAGGGTCTCAGCAATAGAGAATGACCTTCTTATCAGGCTGATTACTGCGGATGAGATACGAAAGGCTATATGGGATCTTGGGCCTGACAAGGCTACTGGGCCTGATGGGTTTCTGCCGTTCTTCTTTCGCCATTATTGGACTATAGTGAGCCAGGATGTTATGCAGGCCATCCAGAGTGTTTTCAATCCAAAATAATTCTAGCTGATTGGAAACGGACTTTCATTACTCTTGTGCCTAAGCACTCTGATGCTTTTGCCCCTCAGCATTTTCAACCTATCAGCCTATGCACTATCTTGTACAAGGTCGGTGCGCATATTATTATCACTCGCCTGCAGAATATAATACCTCGTCTCATTTCTATGGAGCAGTGTGCTTTTATCAGAGGACGATAAATTACTGATAATATATTGATAGACCAGGAGTTTATGCACGACCTTCAGAGATCTTCTGTCTGCCAGTGTCTTATGGCTGTTAAGCTAGACATGGAGTGAGTTTATGACAGGGTGAGTTGGGATTTTCTGTACTGCACTCTTCATGAATTTGGGTTTGATGGCCTTGTTATCGATTGGACATGGCATGCATTCATAGGCCATCATTCTCTCTTATTATTAACGATAATCAGACTGATTTCTTCTACTCTGCTGTTGGGCTGTGTCAGGGATGCCCTTTATCCCCTTTCTTGTTCATCCTTATTGCTGACGATCTATCTCGTGCATTCGCTTAGGCACATGATGATTTTCGCATTACCCCTTTTACGATGGTCCCTAGGGCCTTTCGGGCTTCCATCTTTTATTTGTTGATGATTGCATATTACTGGGTCAGGCTACTATTCATAATGCAGCGACCTTTGCTTCTATTATCCAGCTCTACTATCAGGCCTCTGGTCAGAGAGTTAATCTTCATAAGTCCATGATTTGTTTTAGTCCGAAAACGACTGCTATAATAAGGGGGGCCATACTTCAAAACCTGGGCATTACTACTCAGACTGACCGGCTATCTTATCTGGAAATCCCTACCACGGGAAGACAGCCGCGATGTAGAGATTACATGGACCTAGAACGTTGGGTTCATGACCGCCTTGATGGCTGGCAAGTCATGGGACTATGCATGATGGTGAGGATTACCTTAATATGCTTGGTCCTCACTTCTCTTCCTCTTTATCTTCTATCTAAAGTCATGAGAACTTGTCTGAGAAGAATAGAGAGATATTTTAGAGACTTTCTATGGGTCTCCATGCTGGACGACCATGGTATTCATCTGCTGGCATGGGACACTATCTGCTTGCCAATTTCTGAAGGTGGCCTTGGAATCTAGTGTTTGACAGTCAGAAGAGAGGAGCTGATTGCTAAGCATGCTACGCGGTTCCTATTGGATCCTCATTACTTTTGGAGCTCTTTTATGCACGCCCATTATGGGGTTTGGACTCCCTCTATGGATTTTTAGTCCTCCCATGAATATTCTTCTTTCTGGAAGGAGGTCTGCTAGTATGTTCCGATAATCTTGAATAATATCTCGTGGATGATTTGTTATGGATCCTCGGTTGATGTTATTTAAGATGTGTGGATTGCTGAGCTCTTCCTCTCTTTCTGGCCTACATTTATCAGCATGGATGTTCCTAGTAACATGAGAGTTACAGATTTGATCTCTCCAGATCATACATCCTGGCACAGTCCCACGGTGACCCAATTCTTTGGGAAGGAGTTAGCTCGCAGGGTGCTTTCTATTCTGCTCATAACGGGACACTTATCTGATATCAAATTATAGAAGAGATCATGTCTTTCTAGTGCGCCTACCAAGGATCTGATGAAGATTTATAGGCCATATCTGCAGCATATAATCGATGCAACATAGATCTGGAAGCTTCCTATCCATCCCAGGATCCAGCTCTTTATCTGGAAGTTTGCATGAAATTGTCTTTCCACCTACTCATTGCTTGCTGGGATGAGAATGCCCATTCAGGCTACTTGCCCATTATGTGAACAGGAGCAGACTACTGATCATGCTATCTTTAGTTGCCCTAAAGCAAGATAGATCTGGCTGATGATGGGTTACCACCCTAGGGGGTGCTGATGGCTCTTAGAGGACTGCTCCATTGAGAGACATCCGAAAGAGAATTCAACAGCATGGTGCTATTTGGGCTAGCACAGCCTATCAGATTTGGCTATCACGTAACCTACTTATTTTCACTGATGATGTAGTTTCTCCTTACAGGATTGTGAGGAAAGTTATTTCCTTCTCTAAAGAATACACACCCAATGGTTCTGCTTCTGATTCTGACAGCTATGGCCACTGGGGTTCCTCTGCTGCCTCCACAGCGAATCGGCATATGGTTTTCATATCTTGGGAGCCCCCTTCAGGGTTTATCAAAATCAATTTTGATGGGAGTATTCGGGAAAGATATGCTGGGTCAGCATTTATCATCTGTGGGACTGATGGAGTAATGTTGGCATTGGATGGATTCAGCCTCCTAGATTCCTCAGTTCCTCTGGCTGAGCTTTATGCAGCTTGGGTTGGAATCTCATACGCCACTCGGATCCTATATGCTCATTGTCTTCTCATTGAGGGGGACTCTACTACGGTCATCCAATGAGTTCAATAGGATTTCTGTGCTCACATATCTAGCAAACCTTTACTTCATGATATCTGATCTACCCTTTGGGAGGTTTATACAGTTTAGATCTGGCATGTTTACAGGAAGCTAATGCTGCGATGGATTGGGTAGCGACCTCAGTGGCATATCATTTTGGGTTTTGAATTTGGAAACAGAAAGATCCCTGTTCCATTGTACTAAAGCAAATACTGTTTTTTGATGTATCATGATTAACTTGCACTAGACTAGTATGATTACTAATTTTTATCAAAAAAAAGAAAAAGTATGCTAGTTTTATGAATAGTATTTGAATAATATATAATTTCTTATGCCTATGTTCAAGACTATCATAAAGAATCAAACATGCTCTTAGCTCTCTGGGCGCTAACGTAAATATATTTTTATCCTTGCAAGGTAAATTATATGCTATTGGAATGAGAGGAACAGCTTCAAAGCGCTCGACATGAGCAGCATATATGTATTGATTAAGTATCTCAATATTTAACTCACTGCTACACGTGTCAACAAATCTTGCCAATGGCAAGGAAACTATTCATGGAGCGGTAGTTTCGTGGCTCTGCTCTTGATAGAATATTAATCTAGCAAGTGAATCACGCGCTCCATCGCTGCGACATGTCCACTGACATGTTCCACCCACCGCTATACAAGGATAAGTAATTTTTTTTGTTTGACAGTTTTATACTTCTTCTAATAGGTTAAAAAAATTTTGATCTAAATAATTTAATAGATAAATAAATAAATAGTCGTTAATAATTAAATGAGTAAACAATCGAGAATGATATCCTCTATCCTATTTTTTTTATTCATGTTCATTAATTTTAATATAATATATTAAATTATATATATATTAATATATTAATATATTAAAATTTTAGAATAAATAAAATATATATACTAAAAAATTTAATAAAATACGTTTGAATTTTTAATTTTTTTATTCAATCATTGAATATCAAAGTTAAATTTTTTTATTAATATTTTTCTAAAAAATTAATAAAATAATTTTATATTTTTATATAAATAATCACCGTTTATTCGATCAGGTATTTCTACACCGCTATCACTATTTCAACAACTTCAAATCATGTAAACTTTCTGCCAGGCGACAAAAGACATTCGATCATTTGCATGGGAAAAAAAAGGCTTTGTGCACCGGTATTCTTGCACAAAGACTTTTCCTTTGGATGGTATCCGAGCACAAAGACTTTTCCTTTTGAGCTACAGTATTCGGAAAGCCCAAATAATAAAAAATAATAATAATAATAATAATAATAATAATAATAATAATAATAATAATAAAGAGACTTACTTTGGGAAGAGACGGCGCCTGCTGCCTCAAGAACTTCCTGGCGATGTCCCGGCTACCGGCACGTCTGATCACCGCCCGATCATGCGACGGCACAGGCAGCGGCGGCACGCTGCCCACCCGGCATGCCGTCGACCACGCCTCTACAAACCGCCACAGGCCCTTCCCGTCAGCCAACACGTGGTGGACGGTGAGCCCCACTGCCACCCCGCCGCCAGCGAACGCCGTCACCTGGACCGCCAGCACCGGCAACGGCAGCTCGAGGGGGCCGAGATCCGGCACGAGCTGTAGGAAGGACTCGGTATCGTGGATTTCATCGCCGGCGAGGCGGCGGATGTCGAGGTCCGACTCCGCCTCGAGGAATGCGACTCCGTCCGCTGCGGCGGCGGAGCAGTCGATGACGGCCTCGCCGGAGGTAGGTGAGTTTGCCGCCGAAGGGGTGGAAGAGGGGAAGGGTTCGAGAGAGGGAGGACTTGAGTGAATTGACGATGGAGGTGAAGGGGAGGGCGTCGTCGGTGTAGAGGAAGAGTCGTTGGAGTGGGCTGACCAAGATCCATAAGGTATCAAAGAAGGAGAGTTGTACGGTGTCTCCCGGTGAAGGATAAGGGCCGGCGGGAAGATGGACGCAGGACTCGTTAGTGATGAGCACACTAGGCATCTTAGCAAGAGAGGGAAGAAGCTGCGATGGCAAATCGAGGCTCGAGCAACATTTCATAGCGCGCTGCGAGGGAAGGGCGTCGCTTTCTAATAATAAATAATAATGATGACGACTGATGATGGTAATGGTCTACTGGCCGACAAAACTTGCATGCCACAAAGGTTGACGGACTTACAGTATCCAATTGTTGCTTTCGAAATCTATCCTTCGACTCGGATGCGATCGAACTACAGCGTAAGCTTTTCGCCTAAGTGGATATGCAAAATAGTCCTCACATGAGAGACGTTGGGAGTGGCCCTCTGCGGAATACCCTTCGATGCTCAAGTCAATGAATATCAGCAATCAACAGAAATGAAAAGAAGGCTCTCGCTGAAGAGTCCATCTAGGGCTCTGAGCAAAGCAGAGCGCTAATGACGGAAGCTAAGGCAAAAAGAGAGAGAGGGTTCCAGTGAGCTAGTGTACGCGTACCTGAGGAGTCGGCAGACGACTCTATTTATAGAGGATCACCTGATTCCCTAGGGGCGTCGTGGGTCCGAAAGTTGTTAGGATCTGAATCCAGTTTGTTATGAGGCTGGTAGGATTCGTATCTTGTTGGTTAGAGGATCGATGGCTAGGAAAGCTCGTTGATGTCTCGAGATGTGGTGAGGAGATAGGCTCCAGGGCCTTAGGCCACTCTTGCGGGTCCTAGGTCACTCCCAGATATGATTTCTATTTGAAATCTCACGAATTCGGGTTCTCCTGCGTCGAATTCCGCAGAGGCGCAGATATTGCTCGGGCTAGGCCGAGCGATGGGAGAGATCGGCTAGAGGGGCCAAAAGATGACATAGCTCGGCTGGGGCCGAGAGAGGATATAGCTCGGGTGGGGCTGAGAGATGACATGGCTCGGCTAGGGCCGAGAGAGGTGGTTCGCGTCTTGGGAGTCCTTGGTTCGGCGAGGGGCTAAGGCACCCCAACTTATCGAGGCTGACTTATCTCGGGCGGGTGTTGCATAGTGGACAGGAATCAGGGCTAGCCCTAGCCATGTGCACAATTATTGACACACAGCGATTTTACCCCTCAACATATGCCCCCCACTCCCTAGTTCGAAACGTAAGTTTGGGCGTAGGGAGTATAATTCCAGGTGGCATGACTTGAACGGAGGGATCCAGGTTTGACAGCCTGCGTAATGATGCCCTATTTAATGCAGGGCGGCCACCGTGCCTTTGTGAGATGTGCCTTTGCAGGGCACGTCACATAAGGCTCCTTTGAAATAGCGGTTGGGGAATTGCCACGTAGCAAATCTCGGTTTTTACGACATCCGCAATGGTGGTTTTGGGCATCTCAGTTGGGACGCCCTATCTTTCTCTTAAGGCGGTTTCTTTGAGGGAAAGCAAAGTCGAAACGGCGTCGTCCCTGTTCACAGCGCTCTATCGTTCTTCTTTGGAGAACCTTGCTCTCTGCTTCCTCTGTAGTTTTGCTCGGTGCTTCTCTCGGCCAGCAGGATGATGAGCCCCGATGATATGGTTTCGGATATTGCCGCTGAGGATTTGGGAAGAATATGCCAAAAGTATGGCATTCCCTCGGATATTATTCTGACATTGTCGGAGCCCGAGCATAGGGTTTCGCAAGATCTGGAGCACAGGGTCTTTCTTTATGAAGACAGTCTGAAGGCGGGCCTTCGATTTCCCCTTCACCCCTTGGTGAAGGAAATCATGAGATTCTACAATATTTCCCGACGATGGTGGCTCCCAACAGTTGGCGCAGCATCATCGGGATTCAGGTAACGACGATTCTTCCTCTCTTCCATGCCTATTATTATCTGATGCCTGGGAGGAAATCAGAGTGGTCTTACATTGGACCCCAGAGGTCTTTCAAGACGATAACAGATAAGCCATCGTCTATAAAGGAGTGGAAGGTCAGGTTTTTCATTACTGAGGGGAACATCGGCTCCGATTTTCTCCGGGGATTGGGAAACTTTGTTCGAGATGTGGAAGCACATCCGACTCTATCCGAGCAGGAGAAGGTGGACTTGGAGGTCCTTCGCGACGGTAGGACGTTTTTGGCCAGCAATTTACTGTCGGAGGAGGCTCTTTTCGCCGCCGGGCTTATCCTCCTTGACCCGCATAGTAAGTTTCTTTCCTTTTTTCATCGATTTTCTTCGAGCGAGTATGTCTCGGTCTGACCGCTTGCTCTCTGTTTCCGCAGCCAAGAAGTCTGAACTATCGGGCCGTGTCAAGAAAGGGTTTAGCAAGCGCCCGAGGGAGAGCCGTGGAGGGGAGAAACGCAAGCCTGAGAAGTCGGCTCATTTTTTTGAAGAGCGCTTTCCAGAGGTTGAAGCAGTCGCGGTGGAGGCTCTAAAAGCAGAGGAGGATACGGAGAGGACTGTTGAGGTCCCCTGTCCTCTAGTGGTGGAAATAGTAGACAGCCCGGATGAAACTCCGTCGGCTTGTCTAGGAGCCTCTTCTTTTGAAGGTGAGCCAATGGGTGGCACGGCGGAGGTCGGTGCCTCTGAGGGCCCTCCTCCGAGCGAGGAAATGCCTCTGGCCTTGGCGGGAGGATAGGAGGGATCTAGGGGCGACGATGTTGGGCCGGCTGTAGTGGAGGCTCAAAAGGAGCCTACGACTGAAGAACTACCTCCTGGAGTGGTTGGGGAGATTGGTGAACAGACCGAGGCATTGGTGGAGCCTGTGAGGGAGGAGCAGGTACCCATGATCGAGGGAAGGAGCTCGGACAAGGGGAGAGAGCAAGGTAAAGGTCTTGCGGCCGAAGCTTCTTCCACCAAAGTTTCGGGTAAACTAGCGTCTGGGCTAGCTGAGTTATCCGAGGCATCCCAGGTTAGTATTCTGTTGAGGGAGGCCGAGAAGGCAAAGGCTCCTCAGTCGGAGGTCATCCAGACCGATCCTTTGGATGGCGACGGTCAGCCCGGTGGCTCGGAATTAGCCGTTGAGGTGGCATTTGCGGCCCTGATGAGGTCAGCACTGTACCCGGGCGTAGGTCCCTCGGTGAATGAGTTCGCAGACCTAGATCTGGTTGATGCCGCATTTGGCCAGCATGGCATGGCGACGGAAGCCCATCTTCTCCCCGAGATCAACAATTCTACCCTCATGGGGCTAGCCAGGTCCTACATCTCCCGGGTGAGTCATTATTCCTGAGTAGCGAATACTTTCTGGTTAGTTTGGTCGCTCTCTTCTTACTTGTGCTTCATTCTGCAGAGTGCTTTGATCACCAGGGCACTGTGCTGGCGCTTGAATATGGCGACAGGGGCCAGCGCCCAGGCCAGGAGAGTTAGCGCCGAGCTTCGATCACAGGCGGAGACGTCTGATACGTTTGAGCAAGCTCTGGGTACCGCCAACGAGAATTTGGCGAAGATGAGGGTGCTGCATCAGGCCGCCCTAGATGACGCATCCAAGTTGAGGCTCGAAGTTAAAGAGCTACAAGGGCTCCTGGCGAGGTATGATGATGCATGCCCGGAGTTATCGCGGATCAAGTCTAAGCATGCTGGAGAAATGGAGACTGTCAAGAAACAGTTTAGTGAGAGCCTGACAGGGATGACAGGATCAAATGGCACCAGGAAAGGTTAACCCAGCTCGATAGCGAGCTCTCCCAGGCTTGGGGAGAAGCTGATAGTAGGCAGTCAAAGATCAGCGATCTCAAGGGCAGGATCGAGCGGGTTAAGACCGATAAATTGAGGGCTTTTGACGAGGTCAAGGAGTTGACCCAGAAGTTATCCCGGCATGAGGAGGAGGTATGGTACTACCCCTTTTTGGCTTCCCTTGCCAGCTCGCGATGGCACTGGCTAACTTTGTTTTTGCAGATGAAGAAGGCGGAGCTGGAGAATCGGAGCCATATGCGGACCCTGCAAGAGGAATTGGCATCCAGCCGAGAGAGGAGCTCAGAGCTCGAAAGGCGAGTCGCTGAGACCGAGGAGCAGATTGGCTTGCTGCAGAGCCAAACTGCTGAAACTGAGGGGCAGGTCGCTTCACTTCGAAATCAAGCTGCTGAAGCCGAGATGCGGCTCGCTCTGCTCAGGGGCAAGCAAGATGTAAATTGTGCCGATGCCTTCCAGCTTGGGATGGAGGACGTTCGAAGCAAAATATCCAAGGAGCATCCAGAATGGGACCTCTCTTTCTTAGATGTTGAAACCTCTGAGGCTTGTACCCCAGGAGCTGAAGAGGATGAATACGATGATGCTCCGGACGTCAACCTCGACGCTATTCTAGATGCTAGTGAGGCCGCGGCCCCTGAAGGACGCCTCAAATCCATCGCTGAGGAAAAGACAACCTTTGAAGTGGGCGAAGCGAGCCAGGCTTCCCCGAGCATTGCTGAGGGCACTGCTGGAACTGATCCAGCTTCTGACCCCTGAGAGTTATTTGTGTACTTTTGCCTTTTTTAGACATGTAGTTTGGTCTGGATTTTCAATGAATGGGCCCTCGGCCCCTATTTGTTTGCCTTTTTAGTCAATCTTTTTATTGCAGACTTCCTTTCGACTGTGAACAAGTTATGACTTGTTCGCGCCGTTTGGTCGATTTAGTTTGGATTTAGATGAATGTCTCGGTCAAGGCCGAAGTATAGGGATAGCTTGGCTGGGGCCGAGTGATGTGATAGCTCAGCTTAGGCCGAGAGATAAGATAGTTCTGATGAAGCCGAGTGGCGTGATAGCTCGGCTTAGGCCGAGAGATAAGATAGTTTGGCAGGTGATGGCCAGGATTGCAGAGGTATCCTGGTTAGAGCCGAAGTTGGATAACTCGGCCCGCGCAAGGCGAAGAGGCGGGCGCACCTTTCGAAGGGAGTTTGGTCCCAAGAAGAAGGATGTTTACCAGTGTGCCATCATTTATTTATCCTTTTCGAAAAAGGAGGAGCGATTCCTCGCTTCCCGCACGCGGCCACAGAAGCGGTGACACGTGGCAAGACTTTATGGTAGTGGCGTTGGAACTGATGGTTCGGGTGATCGGGGTGCTCGCCTGAAGTAATTTAAATACCGATAGATGGTACGCCATTGTTAACCAATTCCTCTGCCGATTTTCTATTGGCCTGTCCAAGCTTACAGTAACAGGATGGCTTCCGAGGATGGAGGGAGGTCAAATGGGATGCCAAGTGATGTTGCTGGCGGCTTTGGGGTGCCTCGCCTAGGCCGTACCACGATAACTGTGGACGGGGAGGTTCTGGTGTCGCTACTTGCGGACCGCGAGCAAGTCCGGAGACTGACTGAGCAAAACATGGCTCTCTTGGTAAGAGAGATTGAGCTCCTCCGCCAAGCCAATAGTAGGCTGGAGCGGGAGGTGGCGTCCCTTCGACAGCAATTGGCTGATTCGGCTCTGCGGCATGGGGAGAGTTCAGCAGCGTTTGGAGAAGGTAGCAAGCCCCTGTGAGGGCTAATGTATTTTTTCTTTGTTTTTCCCCTCTTGTAATGAACAAAGAAAGGTTTATTGGACCTTTCTTGTTAGTTTGCCATTTCTGAAGTGTTTTCCTTTATCGTCCGAGTCTTATGGAACGAAACATTCTTCCGGGAAACCTCCAACACAGCATCCTTGTTTTGATCGAGGTAAACGGGGCTCGTAGATTCCAGTTGGGGCGTTGCATATCGCTCGGTCTTTGTCGAGATTTTTGA
The DNA here is from genome assembly GCA_900491605.1 of Calamus simplicifolius. Classification (NCBI taxonomy): domain Eukaryota; kingdom Viridiplantae; phylum Streptophyta; class Magnoliopsida; order Arecales; family Arecaceae; genus Calamus; species Calamus simplicifolius. The sequence continues at coordinate 358,619 of UESW01004859.1, read as the reverse complement.
CAAAAGACGCACTCCGATCTTAGCCAGGGCTTATATTCCTAGGACGTGCACTCCGACCTTAACCGATGCTTCCGCATTTTGGGTATAGGTCGGGGCTTATATTCATAGGACGTGCACTCCGACCTTAACCGATGCTTCCACATTTCGGGTATAGGTCGGGGCTTATATCGTGTCCCATTATCATTGAGACAAAAGTGGTTACTTTAGACTGGACAGAAGTACAAGATCACGTGCAGTCATGCTGAACGGAAAGGGGATACTTCGGTTTATCCCGAAGTATGGAGGCAGTTTTGGCCTTGAGCGGAATCATAGTGCAATATCTCGGTTTATGCTGAGGCATAATGGGCAGTTGGGCCGGAGCAGAGGATATCGAGATGTCCTCACTGAGGAGTACTTGGCTTCTGCACCCTTTTATTATTCTGTCAGTGCCTTGTCTTTTTCAAGGCGAGTCGACCCTCCTTTTTGCCGAAATGGATGATACGGCCCTATAACCTACAAAAGGTTTCTTCGGCACTTTCTAGGAACACTAATTATGTCAATCTTTTTCAAGGCGGGTCGTTTCGACATACGACACAAGCGCTTGTTTGCCATTAGAGGGTGTCACTTTCACCGGGCGATTTCCTATGTCTGCCCGTATCTCTAAGATCGGCGGGCAATTTTCTACATTTAAGACCTGCGATCCGGGATCAGAGAAAATCTTCTGGTGTACGTCATGGGCTGAACAACGCGTTTGGCGCGCATCGAAGGGCGCTATTTTTCATCATGGGAGGCCACGTGGCAGCGTGGATTGGGCATTTTGAACCTCGGGGCTTACTGCTTTAACAGCTGCTCCCAGTCCATTTCGCCTATAAAAAGGGGAGGAAGGGGACGTGCTAGGCCATCCCCAAATTTTTTTCTCTGTGAGCTATGAAAGTTTTCATGATGTTGCGTCCTTGAAGATGAGAGTGGTGGGACTGAGTTTTCCTTTTGTAAGCCACCTTCCTACAGATAGCCGGGGTGACGAAGGAGCTGTTGGAGAGCAACTCGTCCTCGAGGGAGGGGCTTCGGAGATCATATGAAGAGCACACAGAAGGTCCGCATAGATCACATGGAGAGCGCACATATGCGCTTCCTGTGTGTCCTTTGTGGTTTGCTATGGGGGTCGCAGGGTAGGAAGTGCACATGTACCCCCATAGCATACACGGACTTTTCTTCTCCCTCTGGCTGGATGCTTAGCCCCTCCGTGTGGGGAATCTTTCGCCATGTGAAGAGAGAGTTGAGAGCAGTGTAGGGCTGATGGTCCCCTATCTCTCTCAATCGGGCGGTGGCCTGCAGCCCAACATTCCACCCAGGAGGAAGCTTCCTCAGCATCTGCATCCACGGGTTCGTGCCTCTTTTTGGATCTCTTAATTCATCCAGAGGACCCTTGGGAAGCCGGCCTTGCTATCTATCAGGGCGAGTTGGCTGGTCGCCTGATCTTTTGGGTCGGATGCCAAAGCATCATTGTTAACTGAAACTGACTGGAGCAGTTCTGCCGAGCTATTTACTCATTTTTATTTCTTGTGCTTTGATGCACTTGTAACTCCTTTCCGGATGTTGTAACTTTTCTTTTGATGAGGAAATAAAGAAAGTTTTCATTCCTTCTTTCTTTAGCACATGCTTCTTTTTGCGCTGAGAGTTGTTGCTCCCATATTACGCTTTTTATGTCGCAGCATGTTTCGGCAGCACTGTTGCTGCTTTATTCTTGATAAGACCAATGTCCGGTCCTTAGTGGAGAACATGTATATCCATGTGCGAGTCAAAGAGGGACCTGGGCGGTCCTGTGGAGTCATGATGTAAGCATGATTAGAACAAAGCAGGTGTTTTTTTTCGGGAAAAGATAGGTCGTTTGCCTCTACCAAGGTATAATAGGACACCTTAGTTGCGTCAGGGCGTGGGGGAGATCACTTGAATAGGGCGGAGCCTTAGGACATCACTCGACTATTGCTGAGGGTCAAGGATATTCTCATCCTTTGGTTCTGATTGGGGCTTGTTAGCTGCCCGAACCTTGAGCGATGTTTTGGAGATTATTTAATCCGGCCGGGGCTTGTAAGCTGCCCGAGTCCAAATTAAGCTTTGGAAATTGCTTGGTTCGGCCGGGGCTTGTAAGCTGCCCGAATCCGAACGATAGTCCTTTGACGCATGGCTCGGCCAAGGCTTGTAAGCTACCCGAATCCAAACGATATTTTAGGGATTGCTTGGCTCGGCCGGGGCTTGTAAGCTGCCCGAATCCAAACAATATTTTGGGGATTGCTTGGTTCGGCCGGGGCTTGTAAGCTGCCCGAATCTGAACGATACTTTGGAGATTATTTGGTTCGGCCATGGCTTGTAAGCTGCCCGAATCCGAACAATAGTTTGGAAATCATTTGGTTCGGCCGGGGCTTGTAAGCTGCCCAAATCCGAACGATAGTTTGGAGATCATTTGGTTCGGCCGGGGCTTGTAAGCTGCCCGAATCCGAACGATAGTTTGGAGATTATTTAGTTCGGCCGGGGCTTGTAAGCTGTCTGAATCCGAACAATAGTTTGGAGATCATTTGGTTCAGCCGGGGCTTGTAAGCTGCCCGAATCCGAACGATACTTTGGAGATTAATTGGTTCGGCCGGGGCTTGTAAGCTGCCCGAATCGAACGATACTTTGGAGATTATTTGGTTCGACCGGGGCTTGTAAGCTGCCCGAATCCGAACGATACTTTGGAGATTATTTGGTTCGGCCAGGGCTTGTAAGCTGCCCGAATCCGAACAATAGTTTAGAGATCATTTGGTTCGGCCGGGGATCGTAAGCTGCCCGAATCCGAATGATAGTTTGGAGATCATTTGGTTCGGTCGGGGCTTGTAAGCTGTCCGAATTCGAACGATAGTTTGGAGATTGTTTAGTTCGGTCGAGGCTTGTAAGCTGCCCAAATTCGAACGATATTTTGGAGATTACACGGCTCCCAGCTGCACCGGGAGCGCTCGGCCATACCAAGCCTTCGCGGGATGCAATTTGGCCTAACCGAGATATATAGCTCTGGCTCAGAGCTCAGCCTAGCCGAGGTATGAAGATTTGGCTCAAGGATATGGTTCGGTCGTGCCGAGAATAGATGCGTGAAGGACATCTGTTTTCTATTTCGAAAGAACGACCGTAGCGGTTATGCCGCAGATCATAAAATAAGATGCCAAAGCTGTAAATAGGGCGAGTCTATAGAGAGCGCACTCTATTGATGATATATGCGGAGGTTGTCTGAACTCCACATCCGGGGAATGGATTTACCGTTCAGGTCCTAGAGCTTGTAGGTGCCAGGCCCGATGACTTCCGTTACTTCTTAGGGGCCTTCCCAGTTCGGAGATAATTTTCCTTGCTCCAACGGCTTGGAGACGGACGCTTTCTGGAGGACAAGATCGTCAGGCGAGAAGGATTTGCCCTTGACTCTAGAGGCATGGTAGCGGGCCACTCTTTGCTGGTACGCGACCATTCTGATTCAAGCTTTTTCCTGATTTCTTCCACAAGTCGAGATTGGGTCGGAGCTGCTCGTCGTTGGTTTCTTCTGAGTAGCTTTCCACTCGCGGAGAGGGGAGGCCTATTTCCACGGGGATGACGGCTTCATGCCAAAGGCCATCCGGAATAGGGTCTCGCCGGTGGGGATTCTCTGAGTAGTGCGGTAGGCCCATAGAACATGATGAAGTTTATCCGCCCATCTGCCTTGGGCTCTGGTGAGCCGAGCCTTAATCCCTTGAAGTAGGGTCCGGTTTGTTACCTCAGCTTCTCCGTTGGCTTGCGGATGCCCCACTGAGGTGAGGCGATGGCTGATGCCATGATCCTCGCAGAACTCCCGGAACTTGAGATTATCAAATTACTTGCCATTATCGATGATGATGGTATGCGGGAGACGAAAGCGACAAATGATGGATCTCCACACGAAGTCCCTGGCCCGAGCCTCGGTTATCTGGGCTACTGCTTCGGCCTCGACCCACTTGGTGAAGTAGTCGATGGCGACAACTAGAAATTTTCTCTGTCCAGTGGTAAGGGGAAAAGGGCCGAGAATGTCCATCCCCCACTTAGCAAAAGGCCAAGTGGAGGAAATAGGACCAAACTAGAGGAGGGGAGCCTATGGATGCTGGAGTGCCTCTGGCATGGGTCACAGGCTCGAACTAGATCATCGGCATCCTTTTGCATGGTAGGCCAGTAATATCCCTGGCGAAGTACCTTGTGGCACAGAGATCAACTCCCCAGGTGGTTGCCACAGATTCCTTCATGTACTTCTCGAAGAGCATAATCAGCTTCGGATGGCATTTGAGCAGCGGCATGGAAAAGGACCACTTGTACAGCTGATCGTCGATTAGCACATAGTGGGTAGCTTGCAATCTCAGCTTCCTTGCTTCCTTACGGTCGGCTGGGAGCGACCCTTCTTTAAGATATTTTAATATTGGGTCGAACCAGGATGGCTCGACCTCAATCTGCATCACTCGGTCCGCCTCCGCGATGCTAGGTTTTTCCTAGATTTCCAGGGGAAACTTTTGCTCGGCACTCATCGACTCCGCAGTCGCAAGTCGGGATAACAGATCGGCACGAGCATTTTCAGATCTGGGGATCTGGATAACTTCGAATTCAGAGAAGTGAGAAAGCAAGTCCTGCACCTGCCGGAGGTACTGAATCATGTTTGGCTCCCGGGCCTTGAATTCGCCCCGCACGTGACCGGCACCAACTGAGAGTCGGTGAAGGCATTCAGCCTCTTCACTTTCAGATCACTGGCGATTCGGAGTCCAGCAAGCAGGGCCTCATACTCGGCTTCGTTGTTGGAGGCTGGGAAGAGAATCGAATGCCGTACTCAAAGGTCATCCCCTCGGGGCTGGTGAGAATCAAACCAGCACCGGAACCATTGGCATTGGAGGATCCGTCGACGTGGAGGAGCCATAGGGCATCAGATCTTGATGCTCGGGGGAGTTCGGAGCGGAACCATCTTCTGGATGGTGCACTCAAGGAGGAAATCAGCTAGAATTGAGCTTTGATGGCGGGCGAGGTTGATAATGGATATCATGCTCGCTTAACTCAACGGCCCACTTAGCCATTCTACAGAATGTGCTTGGAAATATGGTCGTAATCTCCGAACCGATATTATCAGGGCCAAGACCAGCTTCTCTATTCGGATGTACCTTGTCTCGGTGTCCCAGAGAAGTTTGCTGACATAGTAGATTGGCTTCTGGGTCTTCTTCTTCTCTGACCAAAACGAGCCAATCGCGCCTTCAGAGACTGCCAGGTACAGAAACAACATTTCTCTCGGATTGGTACTACTGAGGAGGGGTGGCGAGCCAAGATATCTCTTGAGGTCCTCGAATGACTTTTGGCACTCGGGAGTCCATTGAAAATTCTTGGCAGATCGAAGAGCTTTGAAGAAAGGAAGGCTCCTCTCGGCCGACCGAGCCACAAAGCGGTTGAGGGCCGCAATTCTTCCCGTCAGGCGCTGGACTTCTTTGATAGATGTTGGGGGCGCCATTTGCTGAAGCGCTTGAATCTTTTGCGGGTTGGCTTCGATGCCTCGCTGAGAAACCATGAAGCCCAGAAACTTCCCCGAGGTGACACCGAAGGCACACTTCGTTGGATTGAGCTTCATCCGATACCTTCGGAGTGTCGCGAAGCTTTCAGAAAGATCCCCAATATGCTGGGATGCTTCTTGCTTTTGACCAGCATGTCATCGACATACACCTCCATATTCCGGCCGATCTGCTCCTTGAAGACTTTGTTTACCAGCTTTTGGTAGGTGGCGCCTGCATTTTTTAGACCAAAGGGCATGACACGGTAACAGTAGGTACCTCGATCGGTTATGAAGGCAGTCTTTTCTTCATCTTCGGGTGCCATCCGAATCTGGTTGTAGCCTGAATAGGTATCCATGAAGGTCAACATCTGATGGCCGGAGGTGGCATCCACGAGCTGGTCGATCCGGGGGAGAGGGAAGCTATCCTTCGGGCATGCTTTGTTAAGGTCGGTGAAGTCGATGCAGATTTCCATTTATCGTTCGACTTTTTCACCATAACAACATTGGACAGCCAGCTTGGATAATTTACCTCCGAATGAAGTTTGCCTTGATGAGCTTGTCCACCTCTTCTTCAATTGCTCTCTGCGGTCAGGGGCGAAGCTTCTTTTCTTCTGCTTCATGGGCCGGGACATCTCGTCCACATTGAGACGGTGGACGAGGATGTCCGGGCTGATCCCGGGCATGTCGAAGCTGACCAGCAAAGACATTAGCATTTCTTCAGAGAAAGTCTGATCAGCTCTAGTCGGGGCTTCCCTTTCAGTAGCGACCCGATCCTTATGGTTCGGTCGGGCCGAGCTTCGTCCAGCGGTACCTCCTCCAGCTCTTCGGCTGGTTCTCCTTGTTGCTCGGCGAAATCCTCCCGAGCGTCTAGTCCATCAACCTCGGGCAATCTGGATTGCAGGCTGTGACGAAACACTACCGAGCTATAGTTTGGCTTCCCCGAACTACACCAACCCCTCGCTCGGTCGGGAACTTCATAACAAGATGCGGATGGAGACGGCGGCTCTAAGGGACATCAAGCCGGGTCTTCCCAAGATCGCATTGTAGGGCGACCGGAGCTTGGTCACCAAGAAATCTGCATGCACAGTGGCGATGGGGCCAGGTTCCTGCTCGGACCGTCAAGGTGACGACCCCTCCGGGGTGATTACATCGCCGGTGAACCCCATTAGGGTGGAGTCCACGCTCGGAGATTCTTCATGAGAAGTTTCATCTTCACAAACACATCGAGGTACAAAACATTGACGGAGCTTCCACTATCAATGAGAATTCGGCTTACATCATAGTTGTTCAAATTGAGAGATACAACAAACGCATCATCGTGCGGGAACTGTATTCCCTAGAAGTCATCGCTGGAGAAAGAAAGCTCGTCAGTTTGTGCTTTCTTCGGCGCCGAACCTTCTTCATCGTCCCTCCCGCCTGAAGGACCACCAACCGCCTCAATCACATTAATGTGGCCAGCGACCGGAGGATTTGGGGGAGGAGAAGCTGCTGTTGGGGCTCAGGCCGGCGATCGCCCCCATTTCTTGGCTCGGGGGCTCCCCTGAACCGATCCAGTCTACCCACTGGATGAGCCTTTCAATCTCATTCTTCAGTTGCCAGCATCTTCAGTGTTTTGGCCATGGTCGCGGTGGTAGCAATACTTGGTGGGGTCTCTCCGGGTAGCATTTCCTCGAAGAGGAGGAGGTCGAGGGAGTTGGCGCTCGATTTCCATAAGGATCTCCGCTCTTGGGGCAGTGAGCGGAGTAAATCAATTGAACCTCCTAGGTAGGCTCTGGGTGCGGTTCCTTGGCGGCGAGGCGGGCTTGGCTAACGGGCAGGTCGACGCTTATCTGAGCCTTTGGGCTCCGTCTTCTTCGTAAGCTCGGCTTGGGGCTCTCCGTGATTCGACTCTTGCATATTTGTCTGCCAGGCCATCATGTCGGAGAGGTTCGGAGGGTAGCTGACCTCCAGTGCCAGGTAAAAATCACTCTCCTTCAATACTCCGCCCGCTAGGGCGGACATGGCCACCTCATGATTAAGGTGGTCCACCTCTAGCATGGCCGTGTTGAAACGGCCGAGATACTTCTTCAAAGGACTCCCCCTCTCTCTGCTTAACTCAGAGAGGGAGTCGGACCTCCATCGTGATGGCGGCTGCTGATGAACTGGCTGATGAAGAGGCGGCTCAGCTCGTCGAAGGAATTAACGGAACCTGGTTTCAAAGCATTGAACCAGGTTCGGCAGATCCCCTGAGGGTGGAAGGGAAAGCGTGGCAGAGGATCACATCTGATGCCCCGTGGAACATCATGATCGATCGAAAGCTGATGAGATGATCGTCGGGGTCGGAGGAGCCATGATAAGGCTCGATGGCAGGCAGCTTGACGTGGGAGAGAATCACTTCCTCCATAATCTTCTTAGAGAAGGGGATGCCCTGCTCCGCCTTATTCTGAAGCAGATGGGCCTGCTTGGCGGCGTCTAGCTCTTGACGCATTTCTTGGAGCTAGCGGCGGATATCCCTATCAAGAAAAGAAGAAGGGGCAGGACGAGGAGGATACTAAGACGGTGTTGAATCATGGCGAGAGAACACCGGGGAGAGGGATCGGGTCCACTGAGATCTAGGGAGATCTCTGTCGCGGACTCCTTGGGGAGCTAGCTCAGCTTCTCTGGGACGGCGAGGGGGGTCCGCAACCTCAAGCAGGCCGGAAGAAGAGGCCGCTAGATGAGCGGGGGCTGCATCCTCCTCAGGGGGATGAGGGGCAGGAGCAGCCGGACAGGGGGCTTCGGGGCGCCCCTGAATCAGGTGGCCAGTGCCTGGACTTGCTGGACTAGTGCGGCGAACTGGTCCTGGGTCACCGGGGCCGCCTGTGGCAATGGAGTCTCAACTGGCGGTGGTGGCGGTGCAACACTGCTCGCCGAATCAGGCCTTTGGGAGGCAACCTGATTTCAGGCTTTGGAGGTAGCCTTTCTTCGGTTGGCCATGGAGGGGTTCTCTTTCAGATTGAGATCCTTATCTCATGGATCACAAGTTTATGGGACTTGAGGGCCCTTCCTCTAGCGCCAATCTGTTGCTGCCGGAATCTGTCCTCCGACTCGGGTACGGTTGGGCTGCAGCGCGGGCTCTCCGCCTTGGTGGACCTGCAAAACAGTCCTTACGTGAGAGGTGTTGGGGGTGGCCCTCTGCGGAAGACCCTCCGACGCTCAAGTCAATGGAGATCAGCAATCAACAGAAATGGGAAGAAGACTCTCGCTGAAGAGTCCCTCCAGGGCTCTAAGCAGAGCAGAGCGCTAATGGTTGAAGCTAAGGCAGAAGGAGAGGGAGGGTTCTAGTGAGCTAGTGTGCGCGTACCTGAGGAGTCGGTAGACGACTCTATTTATAGAGGATCACTTGATTCCCTAGGGGCGTCGTGGGTTCGAAAGTTGTTAGGATCTGAATCCAGTTTGTTATGAGGCCGGTAGGATTCGTATCTTGTTGGTTAGAGGATCGATGGCTAGGAGAGCTCGTTGATCTCTCGAGATGTAGTGAGGAGATAGGCTCCAGGGCCCTAAGCCACTCTTGTGGGTCCTAGGTCACTCCCGGATATGATTTCTGTTTGGAATCTCATGAATTCGGGTTCTCCTGCGTCGAATTCTGCAGAGGCGTAGATATCGCTCGGGCTAGGCCGAGCGATGGGAGAGATCGGCTAGAGGGGCCGAAAGATAACATAGCTCGGCTGGGGCCGAGAGATGATATAGCTCAGCTAGGGCCGAGAGAGGATATAGCTCGGCTGGGACCGAGAGAGGATATAACTCGGCTGGGGCCGAGAGACGATATAGCTCGGTTAGGACCGAGAGAGGATATAACTCGGCTGGGGCCGAGAGACGATATAGCTCGGCTAGGGCCGAGAGACGACATGGCTCGGCTAGGGCCGAGAGAAGATATAGCTCGGTTAGGACCGAGAGAAAATATAGCTCGGCTATGGCCGAGAGAGGTGGTTCGCGTCTTGGGAGTCCTTGGTTCGGCGAGGGGCTAAGGTACCCCAACTTATCGAGGCTGACTTACTCGGGCGAGCATCGCATAGTGGACAGGAATCAGGGCTAGCCCAGCCATGTGCACGATTATTGACACACAGCAATTTTACCCCTCAACACCAATATAACCTTATTTTATTTTAATTGAGAATCATTTAAAGATAATTTTATTCTCATAAAATAACTTTTAATAATATTTATCTACTAATTAATTAAATAATTATTATATTTTTTTAAAAAAATTTAAAAATACTTAATTTGATGAAAGTAGACAATAGGAGGAAGTTAAAAAAATTCTATAAATAAAGATTAAGGTTTTTCCTATCATATGTAAAAGAATCATGAAGAAATCAAAGGTGTCATCAATGAAACTTATTACTATTGAAGGTGTGTGTGAATACATTATGAAGATGAAGGATATTGCGGCTCAGCTAAAATCTCTAGAGGTTGAGATATTAGAATCTTTCTCAATGCATTTTATTCTAAATTCACTCCCATAGCAGTATAGTCCCTTCAAAATATCTTACAACACACATAAGGACAAATTGTCACTTAATGAACTTTTGACCATGTGTGTTCAAGAGGAATGGATGTTGATTCTAGAAATGAAAAAAATACACATTTAGCTATTCAGAGAAAGACTAAAGCTGCTAAAGCCAAACGCAAAGAAAAGGGTAAAGTACACATTCATACGAAGAAATCCAAGTGCCTTTTTTGCAAAAGAAATAGGTATATAAAGAAGCATTGCCTCAAATTCAAGGCTTGGCTTGATAAGAAAGGTACTCTAACCTCATTCGTATGTTATGAATCTAATATGGTTGTTTGTCATTACACATGGTGGATTGATTTTGGTTCTACAATTCATGCTTTAAATACCTTGCAGGATTTTCTAAATCAAAGAAAATTAATGAAAAGTGAACAAAACATCTATTTAGGAAACAAGTTGAGTTCATATGTGGAAGTAATTGGGACTTGCAGACTTATTTTAGATTCTAGTTTTATTTTAGATTTGAAAAAGACTTTTTATATTCCAAGTTTTTCTCGAAACTTAATTTCAGTGCCAAGACTTGTACTCTCAGGATATTTCTTTAATTTTAATAAAAGCTTCATTGATTTATTTTATAAATCTAAGCTTATTGGGAATGGTATATTGCGTGACAATCTTTTTCAAATCAATTTAAAAAATAATACGTCTTATAATGTAATGCATGCCCAAACTAACACATGTATCAAAAGATGTATTACGAATGAGAATTTCTCTATTTTGTGACATCGAAGATTAGGTCACACTCCATGGAGAGAATTAAAAGACTAGTAAAAGATAGAGTACTTTATACTCTTAATTTTACTAATTTTAGCACTTGTGTGAACTGCATAAAGGGAAAACAAACCAACAATTCTAAGAAAGATGCCAAGAGAAGTTCAAAAATATTGAAGATCATACATACTGTAGTCCAGATATGGACTCGTATGGTCAGAGATACTTCATCTTATTTATTGATGATCATTCACGATATATATATATATATATATATATATATATTTGCTTCATAATAAGAATGAAGCATTAGATACTTTTAAGGTGTTCAAAGCAGAAGTAAAGAAAAAATGCGGCAAGCAAATTAAAATCATGAGGTGATCGCTATCGTTGGCGATCAAAAATAAAACATACTTACTATTATAACTAGTGGTGAATCGAGATCGTATTATCGGGGATCAAGGGCAATTATTTCATAAAAAAATAAAAAAATCTAATTGCAGATGGTTTTCATATGTGTAGCCTCAAAGGATGCCAAAGATGAGCTAGTTCTCCAAATATTTGAAAAGGGAAAAAGAGCACTCAATCTGCGAACAATATGTGTGATTCTCAAAGCAGTGGTAGAGTAGACTTGTCCTTCCCGTGCTCCTCTCCACTTTGTCAACGGTACGGTAAATCATATAGATGCGTACCACTCCCTATAATAGGGGAAGAGTTGTGATCTCTCATCACAAATTTGATATCCCTGTTATCACTGCCATCCACAATGCGGCCATTAGAAGTTAATTTTCAGGAAGCCAGGCAGCTTCCATCATGGAGAGAAGCCAAACGTATTTCTTTCTGGTCTTGATTGATTCAAAATTTGTTCAACCGTTTAGACCCAGACCTAAATAAACCCAGGTGGCTTGAATCAATCTGAATCAAATCTACTTAACTAGAACTGAGTTTTATTAGCCCTGGAGGCATCACTCCTGGCCATAATCCCTTGCTGCTGCTGCTGCTGCTTCCGGTCAGCCGGCTGCTCTGAGGAGGCCTTCCTGCTAACTGGAGACTCTGATTCCAGCTGAGATATTGTGATCTGAGCTGAGCATGAATCAGTGCTCCCAGCTGACTGAGAATTCTCCTGTTGGCAATAAACAGGGCACCATAAAGCCTAAATGGGCGGCAACACATCCGCACCCTTTTTAATTCCACTGCTCTATGGTCAAAAGGCAAGACCTTGCTTACTCTGGGGTTCTGCTGGAATCTCATTGGCCATGAGGGGAAGATCTCGAGTGTGGGAGGTCTGGCTGTGAAATAATCTGCTAAGAGAGAGTGAGTGCAGGTGGGTCAGAGCTCTAATTATTGCAAGAAATAAATGCCAAAGTGTCAGTGACTCAAGTTTTTCAAAATGGAACTTATTCCTCTCCTATGCAAGGGATGTAGGGAGTTAAAATAATACAGCACTTGAAATAATTAAGGTCTGGGGGTGGTGGGGTTCCAAATATTTACATTATTTTATGAAATGCATTTCTTATACTTGAATTTGAATTTTCATTTATAAATTTTATTAATATATATTAAATATATTATAATTTAAAAATAAATATTGGGCCATATAAGCATTGCCGTGCAATTGAAGCCAGCTCAGTGGATCCAACAGTTACCACAGGCGCTCCGTTACTTAATCGGAGACTCAAGCGAGTTATCTTTCTTTTTGGTTATATCTTATCTAGTTTGTTTTATCTTTTCTCCCCCCTTTTCTGAAACATGTTATTCAGTCTTCAGAATATCTGTCTGCAATTGTTAATTCAGTAGCACTATGTACATGTAAACATGATTTCAAAATTACATGAATACATCATGACTAAAGAAGAGGAGTCAAGTGTATGTAATTTGATTAAAAAAGTTCACACGCCTGCTGGTATAGTTGCTGCTGATGGAATATGAATCAGAATCTATCCTGTTGCATAATTTATAAAATGTGTACACTCTAAACGGAAACACTTTCCTGCATCAAATGTATCACGTCATAGGTAATTTCACTAACTTGAGAGAATGCTACATTACTTGATATCTGAAATATAGTGTGGTTTTCCAGAACATTGGTCTAAAAAGTGCCTTGATTATGGATTACAATGTCTGTTTTGGTTTTATGTATTGTTTGTGAACTCCATGTTTGCTGGCTACTATTAATGTACACATGCCTGTCAATTTACGTGCTTCTTGTTGTATATGGTTGTCAGCTGATGACGAAAGATCAGTTTGCAAACTATGTTGTGCAGAAAGTATTGGAGACCTGCGATGATCAGCAGCGTGAGCTGATACTCTCACGAATAAAAGTCCACTTGAATGCACTGAAAAAGTATACTTACGGAAAGCATATTGTTGCATGCGTAGAGAAACTTGTTGCAGCTGGAGGTATTGCACAGAAAATTCTTTAATATTATCATTAGAAACTACTGCCATTTTGCAATATACATGATGGAAGATAGGACAGTGGCATGCATTTCATTCCAATGCAAATTATTTTCAATAACCAGAGTGTAATATACTTTCTACCATTTTTTTGTTTCATGTGGTTCTTCTCCTGTGGTTTTGTTCTTTCAGAACACTTAACAAGTTTTGTTTCATGCAGAAAGAAGAGCTAGAGTTTAGTCCTCATAACCTTTTAGAAGGCATATGGTAGGAAGTTGTACAGCTAACAGAGACTAATGCAATGCAGGCTCCCTTTTTCATTTATCTATCTCTATAGACAGATATGAGCCGGATAGAAATAAATTAATTGCTTGCACTGAGAATTTGTACATTTTGTGGTTTGAAGTTATAGTGAATCATGTGATGGCTGTGGCCCCTCGAGAGGAGATAAATATCTGTATTAAGTTTTATGGGTGTAAAGAAATGCTAAAGAAAAAAGAAGGGTAGATGATATGTTAGCGTGACTGTACAAATGTTGCTATATGGAGAGCTCTGTCGTTTAGGTGAGACCAGTATTTTTTTCTTGTTATGTAGGGGATTCATTTATTTCTCTTATGGTATACAATTTTTTTAGTTTAAGTCCCTGGTTGACGATGCACATTTTAATCCACTGGTGTTCTTTCCATGGTTGGTTTTATATTTCCTCTGAATATATGAATGCCTTATTAAATTTTAGTTGTAATTTGTTATGCTGCAATTACTGACACATCTAGCCGTGCCCACAACGTTATAGTCAGATGTCATCGTGTATGTGATCTTTCTCCAAATATCTGTACCAGTTTCTCTTAAGCATCTCAAATGGCTGCTTTTCAATTTGTTCACTAGTCATCAAGAATCTGACACACTTTGAAATTCCTACCAGCTGTTAAGGGCTTGCCTTGAGTGAAAATGAGTAATAGTTTCAGCCATTAAATGTTCATTCACAGCAGTGACCCCAATGTAGGTGTAGTTCCTCTTCTCAGCGATGGGATCGAAAGTCCTGTAGCAATCTGCGAGGAGACGGGAGGTGTAGAAGGTGATGAAGGAGAAGAGAATCCACTCAAGCTATGACATGACCCATGCCGGTGTTAATAGTTTGATAATTACAAGTTGTCTCTTTGACTTATCTTAAACTAAATAATTTGATGTCTAATGTATAAAACATTAGTATTGTTGTTGTATACAGATATATTTATCTTATTTTATGAAATATATTTTTTATTCTTAAATTTAAATTTCCATCTATAAGTTTCATTAGAATGCATTAAATATATTGTAATTTAAAAATAAATTTAAATTTATAAGAATAAAAATTTGATAAATTTTATTAGGTTAATGATGGATTAGTGATGGATTTCTGATAGAAATAATAGTAATGGATTAGTGATGAAAATATTAGTGATTGATTAGTGATGGAACAATAACGGATGATTGATGACACATATTTCGTCAATAATCTATCACTAAACTGTGATGGAATATTCATGACGAACTAGTGACGGAAGTTTTAGTGACTAAATTTTTATCAATAATCCGTCACTAAATTGTGATGGAATAGTGATGAAAATATTTGTAACAGAATTGTGACAGAATAATGAGTGATGGATAGTTCGTCACTAATTCGTCACAATTTAGTGACGGATAGTTCGTCACTAATCCGTCACAATTTAGTGACGAAAAATATATTTCGTCATAAATTTTTGACGAAATATTCTGTCACAAATTTGTTGCTATTATTTTGTGATGTCTTTCTGCCACTAAATTTAGTGACGATAAAAATTTTGACAATAAGATTTTCGTCACTAATCCATCACTAAACCCAATTTGTGATGGAATAGTGATGAAAATTTTTGTCACTATTATGCTATTTTTTGTAGTGATGTGTAACTAAGATTTTCTTTTGCAAAATTAAATCCAGGCTTAAGGTTAAAAGAAGCTAGCTAGTATCACTAATTAAGTATTGAGTTTTTTAAGTAAATTTTGCAGTCAGAACTATCAGAAACTTTCTTAGAGTTCATCCATAAATCCGCAGCACTTGTGTTTGTGATGACTAACTTAGCATTTCGGTATTAGCTTGTAAGGAACAATGATATCTTCGCTTATCACTTACTTTGGTCAATTTTCTATACACCCTCAAATTAAGCACCTGAGCCTATTATATATTTATTATTATTATTATTTTTTAGCGATATCTTCATACTGCCCATTTTTTGATGCAACAACAATGCTTACTTAGACGAAGGTGTCTGGTTACTCAATGGGAAACCAATGTTTAGACTTGCTTTTTTTTATTTTTATATATATTTTTATATTTTTATATTTTTATATTTTATTTTTTATCAGGCAGGTAGCTCTTTTCTTAAATTCAAGTTTCTTTCATTGGGGTGTATATCAATTACCAATTTTTAATAATGATCGAATCTTCAATTGACCTTACAACTAATACATAGTTACCTCGTCAATGTGCATGTGCCATAAAAGTACAGCCTTTAGATAATCTAAGTAGGTCACTAAAAGTCTAACAGCTAGTCTACTCCTTGGCTCGCTACAGTAAATATCCAATACTTTCTAACTCTATTACCTTTTTCTAGTCAATTTTGCTCAAGAATTTATTTCATGGCACATGATTTATAAATTTTTTTTAAAATTTTTTAAATATTGCCAAGATGTTTTCAAAATATTTATGAAAAAAAATTTTCTTACCCTTCAACTTAATTCCCATTGTTCTCAATGGAGTAAGGAAGAATAAAACAAGGAGAAATACCACCTGGACGACATATACCTCGTGTAATGTTAGGAGTAACTGTACGAAGTAGTCTCTTATTCCTAAAATAAGAATCACGAAAATAAAGGTCAGAACATAAAAATTTTGGGTTGCCTCCCAAAAAGCGCTAAGTTTAACATCTTTAGCCAAACATCATGGCTACTTTGATTACCATTATCAAGGAGTTTGATGATCTCTTTTCTTACTACTTCCTTTATGATTGGTTTAAGTTTTCTTTGGGGGTCTCTTATAGGCTTGGTTTTCTTCCTTAAGTAAATCTTATGTTGAACGATCGAGAGGCTAATCCCTTTTATGTTAGCCATTGTCCATTCTAATGCTTCTTTATTCTCATTCAATAGTTTTTCTTTTTATGAGGAGTTTAGGTCGGTTGAAATAATCGCAGGCAGGGTTTCTGATGGACCTAGGTATGCATAGTTAAGATGCTTGGGAAGTGGTTTCAGTTCTAATTTGGGTGCTTCCTTTATTGATGGTTTGGGTAATGGTTCAGGTACCTTCTCTAGTGGTTCAATTGAAAGTTTTCATCTTGATTTTTTATCAATTATAGTAACCTCATTAATTTGCTCCCCATCTTTTGGTTTATACAGATTTCTAGGTCAAGCACTTCGTCACTAAGGTCAATTGGATCATAAACAGTATCCTGAACATAATTTGAGTCGCTCGTTTGTTGTGTATTGGTAAGTTTGAAAATATTAAGATCAATTGACATATTCCCAAAGGAAAGTTTTATTAATCTATTTTGGCAATTAATTAGGGAATTAGCTGTGGTCAAAAATGGTCTACCTAAAATCATTGGAACGTGGCTCTTTGGGTTTGTCATCTATTCAGTTTTTAAAATTACAAAGTTTACCGGGTAGATAAAGTCACCAACTTTGATCAACACATCCTCTACTATTCTCTTAGGTAGTTTCAAAGAGTGATATGTTAGTTGTAGGGTTATTTCTGGAAGCTTTAGTTCTTTCAACCATAGTTGCTCATACACAGAGTATGACAATATATTAACACTTGCCCCTAAGTCTAATAGAGCCCTATTTATGAGGGTGTTCCCCATAATGCATGAAATAGTGGGTATCCCTAGATCTTCGTATTTCACTAGCATATGGTTTGATAGGTAAGAGCTCACACTGGCTGCCAGAAAGGCTCTTTTGGGCACATTGGTGGTCTTCTTTTTGGTACATAGATCCTTAAGAAAATTAGCATAAGTTGGGACCTATCTTCTAGTAAGGGAATGTTTACTTTAACTTGTTTAAAGACCTTCAAAATCTTATCGAATTGGGCTGAATTTTGATTGAACTTAAGTCTATTTGAGAATGGTGCTACAACCCTAATTTTTGACTTATCTCCTTCTGCCATGGGCTCAGCTGGTGGGTTGAGCATTACATTAGACTCTGTTGGGGAGATTGTTGAAAAATTATATGCCCCAATCTTATTGATTTTGATGATTACCAAAATCCATGTGTACATTAAAAGATGTAATGAGTTTATTTACATGAGCAATGAATTTATTTAGAACAATGAATGAGAATGTTAAAGTATAACTTTAATCAATTTGAAAGTAACTTCAAGCTCCTTGTTTAAGCTTTCAAAAAGAAATTTTATACTTCATATGATAATCAATGAGTTTTTGGAACATTTCTTGAATTGATTCCTAATGTCAATTTTATTATATTCAAGTCAAAATAATGATTTAAAATGAATCTGGAACGAATTTAAAGTCAATCAGAAAACTTTCTGATTTTTGATACGTTCCGGAGCCGACTCTTGAGTTTCAGAGTCGACTCCACTCAGAGTACAGAAATGACTGTCTGTCTCGAGTCGACCCATGTGATTTCTCGAGTCGACCCCCGATTCTGTCGAGCCGACTCCATGACTGTGTGAGTCGACTCCGCTCAGACACCAGAGGTGTGTTTTTCTGAGCATTTCGCGAGTCGACCCCCAACTTTTCATGAGTCGACCCCCGACTGTCAGGAGTCGACACTTTATTTTTGATGAGTCGACCCTTTGACTTTCTGAGTATTTCTATTTTTGGTATCTCGACTTCGAGCCGACTCGCGGAAAGCAGGAGTCGACTCCAGCAAATCTGGGCGAGATTTTTCGAATGCCAACTCAGCGTCAACGGTAAGATTTTTAATTAACGGCTATTTTTCTTTGTTTCTAACGGCTATATTTTTGCAGAATCTATAAATAGAGAAGCCATTTTCAAATCAAAGACATAAAAAAGAGAGATATTCACTTCAAGAAAAAAGAAGAGAAAAATCGGAAAAACAGAGCTTCATTTGAAAAAATCCGAGATTCAAAATAGAGTGAAAGAAAAGAGTGAAATCAAAGGAAGCTCCTTCTGTGCTCAAGCTCAACAATCCAAGGAAGCTTCAGAAGAAAATCCAAGAGCTATTCAAGAGCATCTCAAGTGATTTTCAACACTCAAAGAAAAGGAAAAGCTCAAATCAACTCCAACGTACATTCCGTGAAGAATCCAGCTGAGGCCCGATTCTACACTTCAAAGAGTTGAGAAAAGAAGAAAAGAAGAAAAGCTCAAAAGCCAACCATCTGCAAATCAGGCTTTTCTAAACTTTATTCTTATATTTGTTTATCTGCTCATTAAGGAGCTTTGTAATTGAAAAACATATTTCTATTCTTTGTGTCTAGTTCAATCTGGGGGATTGAACTAGTGGAGGTAGTCTTACCTCGGTACAAGCTTGGTTAAGCTTGTGTTAGGGTTTTTGTGCTGGTGAGCCCTTGAAAACCAGCTGGGTTCGTTGTGATCCCGGAAAACAACAAGTTTGAGTTGTGAGCTTGTAAAACAACTCTGCTGTAATCAAGGAAGATTATAGTGTGGACCCAAGTGAATCTTGGGAGTGGACGTAGGTGTTGGATACACCGAACCACTATAAAATCTTTGTGTTTGCCGTGCTTCCATTGACTCTTTCTCTATCTCTGTTTATTCACTGCACTTTGTATTTGCATTGCTATTGCCTTCATTCTTATTAAGCAAACATTTTTAAAAGGCTAATTTTTTAAAGAACCCAATTCACCCCCCCCCCTCTTGGGTTGTCATCTGGGCCAACAATTGGTATCAGAGCTAGTGCTCATTAGATTTTGATCACACGATCAAGAGCTAAAGTTCCAAATGGCAACACAAGTTGGATCATTTGCTGAAGGTCATTCTACGAATAGACCTCCACTGTTTAATGGTTCAAATTATTCATATTGGAAAGCTAGAATGAGGATATTCATTCAAGCTTCTGATTATGAGCTATGGGGTGTTATAATCAATGGACCTAGTACACCCACACATGTTATTGATGGCACTATTGTTCCTAAGCCCGAAAGGGACTGGAATGATAATGATAGGAAAATGGCACAGCTTAATGCTAAGGCCATGAATGTCTTATATTGCTCCTTAGATGCTAATGAATTTAATAGAATCTCCACATGTAATTCCGCAAAGGAGATTTGGGATAGATTAGAGGTTACCCATGAGGGTACCAACCAAGTAAAAGAATCTAAAATTAATATTCTTGTTCATAAATATGAATTGTTTAGCATGGAACAATCTGAAACCATTGCATGCATGTACACTAGATTTACAGATATTGTAAATGGTTTGAAAAGTCTTGGTAAGACATATACTAACTCTGAACTTGTTCGAAAAATTCTTAGGTCATTACCAAGATCATGGGAAGCAAAAATGACAGCAATCCAAGAAGCTAAGGACCTCAACACTTTACCCTTAGAGGAGCTTCTAGGATCTCTTATGACCCATGAGCTGACTATGAGGCAGCATGTAGAGGAGGACACAAAGAAAAAGAAAGTAATTGCCCTCAAAGCTGCAAAAGAAGAAGAGAGCAGCAGTGATGATGATGATGATGAAGAAACTGCTCTCTTAGCAAGAAATTTAAAAGATTCATGAGGAGAAAGAAACCCTTCCACAAGAAGAAATTTGGAGCAAAGTGGGAAGGAGAAAAGGATAAGAACAAGGACAAGGACAAAGAAAAAGAGAAAGACCCCTTGACTTGCTATGAGTGTAATAAACCGGGGCACTTTAGGAATGAATGTCCAAAATTGAAGAAAGCCTACAAAAAGAAAAAGAAGGCTTATGTGGCGACTTGGAGTGACAGCGAGGAATCTTCTTCCGAAGAAGAAGAACAAAAGGAAGTCGCAAACGTATGCTTTATGGCGGACGACAACGATGAGGTAAGTTCCGACAACCCTTGCGATGAATTTGCTTTTGATGAACTTTTGATGCTTTTAATGAACTTGTCGGGATTTCAAGGTTTTGAAAAAGAAATACAAGATTTTGAAAAATGAAAACTTAACTTTCATTAAAGAAAAGGAAAATCTTAATAATGAAGTTAAGAAACTTAAATCTGAAAATGAAATTTTTAAAAGAAAAGAATCAATTCAATGAAAATGATAAACTAAGGAAAGAGGTTGAAAAACATAAGAACATAGTTGATAAGTTTACATTAAGCTCAACTAAATTAGACATGTTATTAAATAGTCAAAAAGCAGTTTTTGACAAAGCCGGATTAGGGTATAACACTTTAAGAAAACAAAAATCATTAAAAAATATTTTTGTGCGTGCTGGCCAAAGTAATTTTACATGCTTTAAATGTAATCAAAAAGGACATAAATCTTATGAATGTAAAATTCTAAAACCTAATAAAAACTTAAATGTTAAAGGAAGAAAATATGGGTTCCGAAAGGAACAATATTTGTTGGTACTAACCATGAAGGACCCAAGAAAGCTTGGGTACCTAAACATAAAGTTTGATATCATTGCAGGAATGTCTTGTGGCCAAGAGATCAAAGAGAAAGTGGTATCTTGATAGTGGCTGCTCAAGACATATGACGGGTGACAAAGAAGAATTCATCACCCTTGAAGAAAAGAAAGGAGGAGTTGTTACATTTGGCGACAATGGCAAAGGCCAAATCTTGGGGTTTGGTAACATTCAAATAACTCCCTCCACATATATTGAAATGTACTTTATGTTGATGGTTTAAAGCATAACTTAATTAGTATAAGTCAATTATGTGACAAAGGTTTTAAAGTATCTTTGAATCTTCTTTATGCACTGTAGCTAATCCCATTGATAATAGCATTGTTTTTATTGGAAATAGAAATGGCAATGTATACATGATTGACTTAGACAAATTGTCTACTAATAATCATTGCTTAGTTGCTAATAATGCTAATATGAATGAGATTGGTTGGTTGTGGCATCGAAGATTAGGTCACGCAAGCACACACCTGATTTCAAAACTAATTAGAATGGATTTAGTAAAAGGTTTACCTAAATTAGATTTTGAAAATAACAAAATATGTGATGCATGTCAGTTTGGAAAACAAACGAAGTTCTTTTAAATCTAAAAATATTGTTTCAACTTCTAGGCCATTAGAGCTACTTCACATGGACCTTTTTGGACCAACTAGAACCACAAGTCTAGGAGGAAAGAAATATGGTCTTGTGATAGTAGATGATTACTCTAGATTCACTTGGGTAATGTTTTTAGCTCACAAAGATGAGACTTTCTCGATATTCATGAAATTCTTCAAGAAAGTAACAAATGAGAAAAACACTACCATAGTGTCTCTAAGAAGTGATCATGGAACTGAATTTGAAAATCACTTATTTGAAAGTTTTTGCAATGAAAATGGTATTAATCATAACTTTTCTGCACCTAGGACCCCACAACAAAATGGAGTAGTTGAAAGGAAAAATAGGACTCTAGAAGACATGGCCCGTACCATGCTATGTGAAAGTAAACTCCCGAAATACTTTTGGGCGGAAGCTATTAACACAGCATGTTACATCCTAAATAGAGCCTTAATAAGACCTATTTTAAAGAAAACACCTTATGAATTATGGCATGATAGAAAACCCAACATTAAATATTTTCATGCATTTGGTTGTAAATGTTTTGTTCACAATAATGGTAAAAATAATTTAGGCAAATTTGATGCTAAATCTGATGAAGGAATATTCTTAGGATACTCACAACTAGTAAAGCATATAGAGTATTTAACAAGAAAACTTTAGTTGTTGAAGAATCCATTCATGTAGTTTTTGATGAATCTTTAGCAACCCATTCCGAAAAATTTGATGATGAAGAAGATACAAACTTAATTGAAAAAGATCTTGAAAAATTAAATATTGATGTATCTTTAGATCAAGAACAAGACGCTAAAGATAATGATTCACCTAAGGATGATGATACTAACACTAATCATAATGATGTAGATCTACCTAGGGATTGGAGATATGCTTATAGTCACCCTAAGGAATTGATTATAGGTGATCCATCTCAAGGAATAAGAACTAGATCATCTATGAGAAATATTAGTAATCATCTTGCATTTGTATCACAAATTGAACCTAAAACTATTGAAGAAGCTGAAAAAGATAATAATTGGATGTTAGCAATGCAAGAAGAATTAAATCAATTCACTAGAAATAATGTATGGACTTTAGTTGAAAGACCTAAAAATCATTCTGTTATAGGATCAAAATGGATATTTAGAAATAAACTAGATGAAAATGGCATAGTAATTAGAAACAAAGCTAGATTAGTTGCAAAAGGATATAATCAAGAAGAAGGTATTGATTTTGATGAAACCTTTGCACCAGTAGCTAGATTAGAAGCCATTAGACTATTACTTGCATTTGCATGTCACATGAATTTTAACTTATTTCAAATGGATGTAAAAAGTGCTTTTCTAAATGGATTTATAAATGAAGAAGTATATGTAGAACAACCACCAGGTTTTGAAGATCACGAATTTTCAAATCACGTTTTTAAATTGCACAAAGCATTATATGGTTTGAAACAAGCACCTAGAGCTTGGTATGATAGATTAAGTAAATTTTTAATTGAAAATGATTTTATAAGAGGAAATGTTGATAAAACATTGTTTTTGAAAAGAAAAGGTAAGATTTATTAGTAGTTCAAATATATGTTGATGATATCATTTTTGGTGCTACTAACAATCTTCTATGTCAAGAGTTTGCTAAGTTGATGCAGGGCGAATTTGAAATGAGCATGATGGGAGAACTCAACTTCTTCCTTGGACTCCAAATCAAACAAAGCAAAGAGGGAATCTTTATCAACCAAACAAAGTACACAAGAGAAATTCTAAAGAAGTTTGGTATGGAATCAATCAAACCCCTCGGAACACCAATGAGTCCTTCATGCAAGCTGGACAAAGATGAAGAAGGTAAGAAGGTTGATCAAAAATATTATCGAGGTATAATCGGATCCCTACTTTACTTAACTGCAAGTAGACCAGACATAATGTTTGCTGTTTGCTTATGTGCTAGATTTCAGTCTGAACCTAAAGAATCACATTTAATTGCTGTTAAAAGAATACTAAGATACTTAAGTGGAACAAAAAATGTAGGTTTATGGTATTCTAGAGACTCAACATTAAATCTGATTGCATACACTGATTCTGATTATGCTGGATGTAAGTTAGATAGAAAAAGCACAAGTGGTGCATGCCAATTCTTAGGAAGTAACTTAATCTCATGGTTTAGCAAAAAGCAAAATTCAGTTGCATTATCAACTACTGAAGCTGAATATGTAGCAGCTGGAAGTTGCTGTGCTCAAATCCTATGGATTAAGCGACAACTTGAAGACTATGGTATCACACTTGATAAAACACCTATAAGATGTGATAACACAAGTGCAATTAATCTAACTAAAAATCCAATTCAACATTCTAGAACCAAACACATAGAAATTAGATATCATTTTATAAGAGAACATGTTGCAAATAATGAAATATGTCTTGATTATGTTAACACTGAAGAACAATTAGCAGATATATTTACAAAACCCTTAAGTGAAGAAAGATTCTGTTATCTTAGAGGAGAGTTAGGGATTTGTGATCCATTAGAATGAATTTGAAACCCCTAAGGAAATTTATCTAAAATTCTTTCAAATCCTTGATCTTTAAGGAAATCTTATCTAGAATTCATATCTAATTGATCTATTAAATTCCAATGATTATTTTATCAATTTTTATGATCAATTTCCGGACACATTTCAGAAATTTCATGTTTTTGCTCTGAAATGGTCTCGGAGCCGACTCGGTGAGTATCGGAGTCGACTCCAGGTTTCTACTGAAACTCTCGAGTCGACCCCTTCTCGGCGCGAGTCGACTCCACTTCGGGATGGTTTTCTGTGACTGTCCGGAGTCGACCCCTCGCTTTGCGGGAGCCGACTCGAAGTGGTCCCAGGTCGATTTATCTAGGGCAGAGTCGACTCGCCGTTCATTTCTATCATCTCAATCTCAAAATACTCTCTCCAAAATACTTCCAGACCTTCCAAATTCCCAAGAATCCCTGATTAACCCTTCCAATAGATCAATGGCCCCTAAAACTCGAGGTTCTAACCTTGGTGCGGCCGGAGTAAAGAGGAAGAGAGCGGTGAGGAAGACCGTGAGGCGTCCGGTTCGTGAGCCTTCACCAAGCACGGATTCAACTTCATCTCCTCAACCCCTAATGCTTCTCCATCTACGGCTCCTCTCAGGTAGATAGACTTGCTGATAGAATCATAACTACGGGAGGAAAGTAGATTTTGAATTGTTTGAGGCTGAGGGATTTCTTTTGGGAAGACAGTTGATAGAGATGGGTTGGGAAAAGATCTGTTCCTTAGATTGCCCTACATATCCCGCCCTTGTCAAGGAATTTTATAAGAATCTATCTAGAGGAGATAATGGTCTTATAAGCATTGTTAGAGGAAACCGAATTTCAGTGACTGTAGAGCTGCTTTCAAGATTGTTGGATCTACCCATGTCAGGAACTTCTACATTTTCTTCGGATGACAGAAGCCCAGCACTTCTAGACTGCTTAACCGGGAGGTTGTCGGTTTTGAGGAAGTTTTGCCAATCAGTTATCCTTAGAACTGAGACTGCTCCACAACATCTGTAGTAGATCCTTTTTCCCAAAATTGGGAGATTCGATTATGTGTCAGAAAGGGATATTTTTGTAATGGATGCAATTGTAACGGGTAAACCCATTAACCTTCCTAGTATGATTTTATGGTATATTGCCGACTGTGGAGGTAAGAGAAAATCAAGCTTGCCCTATGGCATGATCCTCACTAAAATTTTCCAGAGCCAAGGGATTGTCATTTCAGATAGTGAGCCTATGAGGAACTTGAGACACAGATTTTTACAGTTTGGCCACTATACATAGGATGGGATTTGTTAAGAAGAACGGAAGATGGGAAAGGAAAGGTTTGATGGAAGAAAGAGCAGCGGATGCTGAGGCACCGGGACCATCGGTTAGACACTCTTCGCCTGCACCTCCGAGCCCTCCTATTCCTGCTCCTGCTCCTACCCCTGCTCCGTTGTTTGATCAAGCTCATCTTCATCTGTTGGCTTCACAGAACTTCAGTTAAGGCAACTCAAAGGCCTTCTTGATGATCAGTCAGAAAAATTAAAATCAGAGTTTGAAAACAAGTTTATGAATCTCAAGGAAACTCTTTACTCTTTGGATGACCGATCACCAAATAGAATCTACTCTTAGCACTTCTTCAGAGTCTTTAAGTGGAGATCTAAAGAACATATTTGAAGAACTTAAAGATGTCTGCGGAGATGGCGAAACATATGCTAAATGCAACGCTGAGCTCCAAGATAAAATTTTGACTGCTTGCACCTTTGTGGATGAGAGACTAAAGGACTATGTGAAGATACAAACAGATGGAATGAAAAATATAATCATTTGACTAGGATTGTTAGGACTCACTTTTGATGTATTAGATACTCAGTCCTTGCAATGTATTGAAGTTAATGTTATGTTTTACATTTTGACACTTTGATGTAATGAATTGTCTATTTTGAATACTCAATGTATTTCTTCCTATTATCAATGAATGAATGATTTTGTTAAATCAATCTGAATGAATGAATGAATGATTATGTTTATTGCTTCTCTACCTTTTTGTTGATAACAAAAAAGGGGGAGAGTTTTATAGTTTTATAACTGTATATGCATATGGGAGAAATTGATTAATCAAATGATATTAATAATGAATGAATGGGATATTTATTTAAGTTTCATAGGGGGAGCTACCTCATTCAGGGGGAGCCTAAGCCTAACTATGAAATCAAAATAAATTCACAATCAATCATGCATAAACTCAATGTTTTTGTCATCATCAAAAAGGGGGAGATTGTTGGGGATTGTTGAAAAATTATATGCCCCAATCTTATTGATTTTGATGATTACCAAAAGCCATGAGTACATTAAAAGATGTAATGAGTTTATTTACATGAGCAATGAATTTATTTAGAACAATGAATGAGAATGTTAAAGTATAACTTTAATCAATTTGAAAGTAACTTCAAGCTCAATGTTTAAGCTTTCAAAAAGAAATTTTATACTTCATATGATAATCAATGAGTTTTTGGAACATTTCTTGAATTGATTCCTAATGTCAATTTTATTATATTCAAGTCAAAATAATGATTTAAAATGAATCTGGAACGAATTTAAAGTCAATCAGAAAACTTTCTGATTTTTGATACGTTCCGGAGCCGACTCTTGAGTTTCAGAGTCGACTCCACTCAGAGTACAGAAATGACTGTCTCTCGAGTCGACCCATGTGATTTCTCGAGTCGACCCCCGATTCTGTCGAGCCGACTCCATGACTGTGCGAGTCGACTCCGCTCAGACACCAGAGGTGTTTTTTCTGAGCATTTCGCGAGTCGACCCCCAACTTTTCATGAGTCGACCCCCGACTGCCAGGAGTCGACACTTTATTTTTGATGAGTCGACCCTTTGACTTTCTGAGTATTTCTATTTTTGGTATCTCGACTTCGAGCCGACTCGCGGAAAGCAGGAGTCGACTCCAGCAAATCTGGGCGAGATTTTTCCGAATGCCAACTCAGCGTCAACGGTAAGATTTTTAATTAACGGCTATTTTTCTTTGTTTCTAACGGCTATATTTTTGCAGAATCTATAAATAGAGAAGCCGTTTTCAAATCAAATACATATAAAAAAGAGAGATATTCACTTCAAGAAAAAAAGAGAAAAATCGAAAAACAGAGCTTCATTTGAAAAAATCCGAGATTCAAATTAGAGTGAAAGAAAAAGAGTGAAATCAAAGGAAGCTCCTTCTGTGCTCAAGCTCAATAATCCAAGGAAGCTTCAGAAGAAAATCCAAGAGCTATTCAAGAGCATCTCAAGTGATTTTCAACACTCAAAGAAAGAGGAAAAGCTCAAATCAACTCCAACGTACATTCCGTGAAGAATCGAGCTGAGGCCCGATTCTACACTTCAAAGAGTTGAGGAAAAGAAGAAAAGAAGAAAAACTCAAAGCCAACCATCTGCAAATCAGGCTTTTCTAAACTTTATTCTTATATTTGTTTATCTGCTCATTAAGGAGCTTTGTAATTGAAAAACATCATTTCTATTATTTGTGCCTAGTTCAATCTGGGGGATTGAACTAGAGGAGGTAGTCTTACCTCGGTTCAAGCTTGGTTAAGCTTGTGTTAGGGTTTTTGTGCTGGTGAGCCCTTGAAAACCAGCTGGGTTCGTTGTGATCCCGGAAAACAACAAGTTTGAGTTGTGAGCTTGTAAAACAACTCGGCTGTAATCAAGGAAGATTATAGTGTGGACCCAAGTGAATCTTGGGAGTGGACGTAGGTGTTGGATACACCGAACCACTATAAAATCTTTGTGTTTGCCGTGCTTCCATTGACTCTTTCTCTATCTCTGTTTTATTCACTGCACTTTGTATTTGCATTGCTATTGCCTTCATTCTTATTAAGCAAACATTTTTAAAAGGCTAATTTTTTAAAGAACCCAATTCACCCCCCCTCTTGGGTTGTCATCTGGGCCAGCAGACTCTGATGTCTCATATGTTTCAGGCTGACCCAGCTCAATAAGTTGTTCAAGTGGTGGGACTTCTAATTCTTCTTCTTCTTCATATGTACCCACCTGGTTATCTATTTGTTTCTTAGATCTTAATGTATGAATGATACATAGTTAGTTAATCTGAGCTCCTTGTTTTGATCCTTGGATGTTTAGGTTCCTAGGGTTAGCGTCGGTCTGACTCGGTAGCTTACCCCATTCTCTTTCACTGAATGCGGTGGCTAGTTGACCTATCTGAGTTTCTAGTTTTGCAATGGATTGTGTGTGTGAGTGAAGGAGTTGAGTATTTATTTCTAGCCCTTTCAATGCTTGTAACAACTTCTTTTCGAAAGTAGGATCATGATTATTTGGTGGAGGTTGAGGAGCACTTCGATATTAGGAATACGATATGCTTCTGAATTGGGTCTCCTGATGGTTAGGCCTAATTGATGTTAGACTGATGATAGGTTAGGGTTTCCATGACAAATTTGGATGATTTTGTCAGCTAGGATTGTAAGTATTCGAATATGGATCATTTCTTGGTCTACAAGCCATTAAGGTTTGGGCTTGGTAGGCTTGCTCCTGAACAAGCTCAGGAAATTGGTATATGGCTGGACATTCACCTATAGATGGGTCAGACTCGAACAGATTATACAAACCTCATGTAATTGAGTAGATGAGAAAGAGGTGTTTCCAACTTGTAAAATTTGGTCAAGTTTTTGGGATAGTTCATCAACTTTGCTATAGATGTCTATAGACCGACCTATGTTGTATATTCCACCTCTCTTAGGTTTTGTGGGAGAATCTTTACGAGCAGCAGACATGTGGTGCAAGAAATTTTCACTTAGAGTTTCAAAAAGCTACCATGCCTCATGTTTATTTTTTAGCATAAATGTTCCTCCACATGAGGCATCTATCATTTATCGATGCCTTTCTGACAATCCATCATAAAAACATTGAACTAATTGCCATTTAGGTATTGCATGGTGTGAACATTTCCTAGTTAATTCTTTTAATCTCTCCTACGTTTCATGAAACATTTCTCCCTCTAACTGAGAAAAAATGGCTATCGCTTTTCTGATTTGATTCGTTTTTCCTATAGGAAAGTATTTCTTAAGAAATTCCCTTTGAAGTTGGTCCCAAGTTGAAATTATAATAGTGTCTAGTGAATTTAATCAATACTTGACTCTATCTTTTAGGGAGAAAGGGAATAACTTAAGCCTAAGTGCCTCATCGGAGAAATTTTGAATATTGACAGTTGAGCAAATTTCCAAGAATTCATCTTAGTGTTTGTAGGGATCTTCATTTGTAAGTCCATGGAAAGCTGATAATATTTGGATTACACTGGACTTAATTTCATATTGGACAGCCTCTATTGGGGGTACTTGTATGCATGGTGAATATGTATATTGTGAAGGGGTGAAATACTCCTTCAATTGATGCGGTGGATTGTTTTCTTGATTAAGATCCATAATGCGTGCTTTGTTTGTTCTACAAATTCTCTCTATTTTAGGATCTAGGGGTATGAGATTGGGTTATAACAATTGGCAACCAAACATACACCCTACCAATACACTTTAAAGCAAACAGTAATTCAGCTCTCTTTTTTTTAACTAATATAATAGATGAAAAATGAGAAGATTTTAAAAGAAGTATCCTAAGAGATTCCTAGAACTAAAAGCAATGAAGAATAATTTAATTAGGGTTTACTAACTATTAGCAATTAAGTTAACAAAGATTAGATCTACTCTCTACTCTAGGTTTAACCTAAATCTAGATAGCTTCTAACTTCCAAGACCGCCTTGGAGCCCTCCAAATCAAAAATTAGCTGATCGAGTTAAGGATAAGGTCAGTGGAGGTCCTTCGTTGCTTACTAGATAAGCGAACAGAACCAATCAAATAACCACTTTCCTTCCCTTTTCTAGACACCAGTTAATCAATTAATCCCATCCAACTCTTTTGGGTGTCTTGTCCTATTGAGCTCGAGTTCCTTAGGGGCTGACGTCTAATTAATTTTAGAGTTGAAGGCTTGGGTTAATGCAAAATAAAGGATATGGTTTATGAGCCAAGGAAGGGTGATAACTCTCCATCTTATCTTGATTAGGGGTTTGTGCCCTTAAAGTTAATTATAAAATTGCTATGCAACAAGCAGATGTCAAACTCTTGAAGTTATCAAACAAAATTAATCTAATTACTTTTTATTTTTAGATTTTTATGATTAAGTTTCTAATTTCCTAATAAATTATGAGATGTCAATAGAAAAATTTTGAGTTTCGCAAAAAATAATTTTACCTAAGTCAATCTAAGCACAAAAATAAAATATTTTTTTATTTTTATTATATTATATTTTTATTTATTTATTATTATTTTTATTATTTATTTTCTTAAATTAATTATGTTTTATGAAAAGTGTCTTAGGGTTTTCTTTCACGTTATTTTAAGGTAAGTTAATTAAAAACAAAAGTTGATTAAGTTAAAAATGGATTTATGATAAGAAGGAAAGTAATTTTTTTATGTTAAAAAGAAAATAAGAAAATCTAACAATTAAGGTAACTAAAAAAAGCAATAAAATAAAGAGAGCAATAACTATTCAAAAAAAAGAATTTTTTTTTCTATTCATTTTTATATAGAAGCATGAATAATAATGAAACAATAAAAGAGAATAAAAATTAAAATTAAATTAAAATTAAAAAAATTCTTGGTAATTATTTTTTTAAAAAAATTATGAACTAATCATGCTTGGATCTTCGGTAATGGCACTAAAATTTGATCGCTGTTGTTGGCGGTCAAAAATAAAACCTACTCACTACATAGCTAGTGCAGAATCGAGATTGTATGGATCAAGGGCAATTATTTATTAAAAAAATAAAATTAAATTAATTATAGATAATTATATTTAGAATAATGGTTATTAAAAATAATAATTAATTAATTAATGAAATTAAGATAATAGGAGAAGCAACATAGGAATCTAAATCCATCATGCAAATAGGTTTTATCTTTTTTTAATGTTGCAATAGTAATAATTTTTACAAATTTAAAATTAGAATAATTTATCCTTGTCAGGCACGGACCGTATCAGGAGATCATGGCATTTCATTTAGAGTATAAACTACCTAATTATTTGTAGTATAGAGGTCTAAACTATCATATTAGGATCTATCTCTCTTAGGCACGTACCGTATCTTAAGATTACAGCACGTCGATAAAGGGTATAGGCCAATAACTCAAAAGATATATAAAGAAGAACATAATTTTTGTTGCATAGAAATTAAGAATAAAAAGATAGATATAACCTGATTATAGGTTTCATCGTCATCTCAAGTTGAAGGAATCTAGCTGTGCATTGCTGCTGCCAGCATCCCCTCCATAATTTTTCTCTCTCAGGCCTAAATACAATGGTCTAAATAAAAGAAAAATGAAAAAAACTCCTTTCCCTAACTACTGCTTGAGGTCCTCCTTTTATAGAATATGTCTAGAGCTTCCTCCAGTCAAAGTTGGAGTCAATCAGGTTCAAGATCATTTAGATATCGTGAGAAAACTTCTCAGCCGTTCGTTTTACATCACCTGCCTTAGTTTGCACCGAGAATCATGCGAAATCATCTCTTTCTTCCTTTTCAGGCAAACAGAGTCCTGATTTGAGTGTCGTTTGCATCGTTGGACTCCAAAAATCTAGCTCTTTCCATCTATAGGTTTTTTTCCTGCAAACATCCATAAAAAGTATCAATTCTTAATAAATTCAAAGTAATTAATATTTATTTTAATGGTTAAATTGGGATAATAAATAGACTTAGAGAACATTATGGTAGATACATTGAGGATGGACATGCACCTGGTCTGTTTACTCGGTTTCTTGAAAAAAATAAATTGTTGCACAATACACCATGCTGGGGCCTTCAAACCAAAATGTAACTAAAAGAAAAAATCGAACACTATTAGATATGGTGAGGAGCATGATTGACAGCTCCAAGCTACCTAAATCCTTGTGGGCTAAAGCTCTTAAAATGACCATGTATATATTAAATCAAGTTCTAACCAAGGTTATTTCTAAAATATTATTTGAATTATTTAAAGGTTGAAAATTAAGTTTGCGACATATATGTGTTTGGGGATACCTATCTGAAGTAAGAGTCTATAATTCACAAGAAAGAAAAATAGACCCAGGACTATTAGTGAATATTTTATTGGATATGTTGAGAAATTCAAGGGTTATAGATTTTATTGTCCATCTTACAACACTAGGATTGTGGAATCAAGAAATGCAAAATTTCTTTTGAGAAAGAACATTCAGATATTCCAACTTCCACTTCAAGTGAGAGATTAATTATCATTCATAATACCCCTTAAGCTCAAATTGGTGCTCGACAATGAGTCATTGAGATTCCACAAAGCTGCTGGTAATAATCTAGAAGATCCTGTTGTTCAACAATAATCAATTATACAAGATACTCCTCAGGAGATCATTAACGCAACATTAAGAAGATAAACCAGAATAAAGAAATTAGTCATTCCAAATGATTATATTGTGTATTTACAGGAATCTAACTATAACATTGAAGCCGAAAATGATCCTGAAATATTTTCATAAGCCATGAGTTCTAAGGAATCAAATTTATGGTACAATGCCATGAAGGATGAGATAGAATCTATGGCACCTAATCGAGTCTGGAATCTCATTGAGTTGCCTGATAGTGTAAAAGCCATTGGATGTAATTGGGTCTTTAAACAAAGAAAGACTCGCAAGGCAACATTGAGAGACAGAAAGCAAGGCTCATTGCCAAAGGATTCACTCAGAGGGAAGGAATCAACTACACAGAGACATTTTCTCCTATATCCAAGAAGGATTCTCTTCAGATAATTATGGCATTGGTAGCTCATTTTGATTTTGAGTTACATCAAAAGGATGTGAAAATTGTATTCCTTAATGGAGATCTAGAAGAAGAGGTTTATATGAAAT
Organism: Calamus simplicifolius; assembly: GCA_900491605.1. Classification (NCBI taxonomy): domain Eukaryota; kingdom Viridiplantae; phylum Streptophyta; class Magnoliopsida; order Arecales; family Arecaceae; genus Calamus; species Calamus simplicifolius. Next base: position 325,814 of record UESW01004859.1, on the reverse strand, counting down.
AGCCTGAAGGATTTTTCTTTAGTGATGATGAGCATTTGGTTTGCAAGCTTAAGAAATCCATATATGGATTGAAACAAGGCTCACGTCAGTGGTATTTAAAATTTTATGATGTGATCTCGTCCTTTGATTTTGAAGAGAACATCATGTATCAATGTATATATTAGGAGGTTAGTGGAAGTAAAATTTATTTCTTAGTCCTACATGTGGATGACATTGTATTTGCAACCAATAACAAAGGGTTGCTACATGAGGTGAAACAATTTCTCTCCAAGAATTTTGATATGAAAGATATTAGTGAGGCATCTTATGTCATTGGCATTAAGATTCATAGAGAAAGATCTCGAGGCATTTTAGAATTGTCTTAATAAACTTATATCAATAAAGTCTTGAAGAGATTTAGGTTGAAAGATTGTTTACCAAGTGTTGCACCCATATTGAAGGGTGACAAGTTCACTTTGAACCAATGCCCTAAAAATGAACTTGAACGGGAATAGATGCACAACATTCCATATGCTTCAGCTGTTGGAAGCATAATGTATGCTCAGGTTTACACAAGACCTGACGTTGCATTTATAGTAGGAATATTGGGAAGATATCAAAGTAATCCAAGTTTAGACCACTGGAGAGCTGCTAAAAAGGTTATGAGGTATCTTCAAGAGACCAATGACTATATGCTCATGTATAGATGAATTGATCATTTGGAGGCAGAGGGTTACTCATATTCAAAATTTGCTGGCTACGTTGATTCTCGAAAATTAACATCAGGATTTATATTTATGTTAATTGGTAGGGCCATATCATAGAGAAGTGCAAATTTAAAGCAAACTCTAACTGCTATCTCTACTATGGAAGCAAAGTTTGTTGCTTGTTTTGAGGCTACATCACACGGTGTATAGTTGAAGAGTTTCAACTTAGGGTTAGAATTATTGATTTTATTGTTAAGCCACTTAAATTGTACTGTGACAATTTAGCTGTTGTATTTTGAACTAAAAATCACAAGAGTGGTAGTTGAAGTAAGAACATCAACAATAAGTATTTAGCCATATGAGAACGTGTTAAAGAAAACAAAGTGGTTATAGAACACGTTAGCACTAAATTGATGATAGCTGATCTTTTGATTAAATGCATGCTAATTAAGAATTTTAAGGATCATATGGTATGAATGGGAATTGGTCCCATGATGTAATTTAGTTGCATGGACAACACTTGTACAATGAAACTCTTATTTAAGTTTTTTGTTTATTTCTCATTCGGGTGTACACATTATTTGACTTTTAAGAAATGACAAAAAAAAATTGATCTCTGAATAAACATAAGGTTTATTCATTAAGTTATGTTGTCACATTTGGAATAGTGGTAAAGAAACTGAATGCATTGTTATATATAGAAGATAATACTCAATTATAGAGGACCTATCGTATGATTCATGTATTTGATTTTTTTTTCAGTGATTGAGGACTGTGGATTAAATAAAATATATGGATTAAGTAGGAGAATGTAGTATCTCATAACTGATGATTCTATTTTATTTTATCTGATAACCATTTGTAGATAACTCTAGACCTTTTGGAGATAACTCTCAACAATATCATCCACTAATTAATTAAGTGATAACTCTTTTAAAAAATTGAAAATGCCTACTTTGATGGAAGTAGGTAGCGGAAAGGAGTTAAAAAGTTTCTTCATAGATAGAGATCCTTCAGAAGGTTTTTGATATCATACGTGAGAAAATCATAATAGATTTAATGACTGAAGATATTTCTATTATTTATGTTGCTGCCAAATCACTTGTGATGAGCGTTGGCTGAACTGAGGTCTCCATGGGCCTTCAGGAACATGAAGAGGTCGCCTTCTTCCTCTGAAAGCCTGCAAAAAATCCCGGGCCGGTAGCTCAGGCGGGGACCCTCCGACGCTCAAGTCAGTGGTCTGTAGAACAGGAGTTTTGCAATCAAGTAACGTTTCAGAGAGAGAGAGATCTTCCCTTCATGCAGAGTTGGATACTATCGCGTAGCCTCCTATTTCGCTCTCCGGAGTAGTGGAGGTCGCTTCTATGACGGTCCGGCCAAGAATAGGTAAGTTGAAGGATCCAGGCCTTCGGATGGGGATGAAGCCAATAATATTTGGTAGAAATCAAGCGAAGCCTCTGCAGACGAGGGATATGTGGTTCGAGGAGGTGAGAGGCAAAGCGCCAACGCTGTTGCTATTGCTGTTGATCCCCAGCATCTTTGGACGTAGAAAATTTGATAAGGATTGATGCTTCACGAGAGGTTGTAGTATTGACAGATGAAACTCCCAGTCTTTTGGAGGTATCCATCGGCCAAATGTCTCCCCTCGGCCGACCAGGAATTTGGATTAGCCTTTCCTAACTTCTCTTCCGAGCGTACAACCAAGAAATTCTCGAGAAAGGATGAAGAAGAACGTTGAGGAGGAGGGGGCGTGCCTTCTCGTTTGGAGAAGAGGACGCCTACGGGCTTGGGACCTCCTCCCGGCGGAGCGTCCAGGGCCAGATCTTCCGCCACAGCCGGCGATGCGGGAACCAAGAGAGGAGGCTTCGGAAGAGGAAGGATCGGGCCTCTTCATGGGAGGAGATCTTCTTTCATTCCAGAGAACCAGAACCGCAAGCCAGAGATTTGAAAAATAGAGTTGCCCATATTTCTCAGGAGCATACTCCCAGATTGTGTGGGAGAAAAGTATGAACCATGTAATATCAAGCAAAATCGAACAGATGAGAAGTACAGCATAAGCCCTGCCAAGGTTTTGGCTACTACTCTCAATCGCAACAAGTGCAAAGAGTCTGACCACCAGGTTGATCAGCAACACACCATTAAACAATGCACCGAGGGATCCGATCAAAGCACAGCCAATTTGGATGTAGATGAGGACAACAGCCAGCGACTGGATCCTATCGTAGTCCCGAAGCCATGATCGAATCTGCAAGTACAGCGACGTTGGGGAGCAGGGCATTATCAATGATCCCAGTTGGCGCAAGAAGCGATGCAATGGGGAGGGAGAGGGAGAGCGATGGAAGGATGAGGACAAGTACGAGGAGAAGGACTCGCTCCCCTCTACCTTCCAGGAAGGTTTTTTTTTTTGAGGCCCCCTAAGCGATGCTTTTTCTCCCCCGAGGAGCCAGCGAGGGCTGGACGGATCCGCGCTAGGAGTCAGGAGGAGTTGCCGTCGGAGTCGGAAAGGCTGCTAAGATCCAAACATCCCCTTTAACAGATTGACGAACCGAATATCACATTTTATTCTCTAATTTGAGAAGGTTGTTCCAGAACAAACTGCCACTCATGGGATGTTAACTGGCCCCATCAGATGCCCCCCACACTTTTGAGCTTGATTAATGCAGGATATACATGCTCAAGAAGTGTAGAATTTCAGTAAATTACCTGCCACTCAGAAGTATCGTATGTTAAGTTCTTGTGGGGGGTGCTTGTCAACTAACCGGCGAGGCAAAAATAAAACTGATGGAGCTCGGCTGCAATAAAATCACTGAGGTTGATAGAGCCATCGGGGCAGAGCAATAGAGCCGCTAAGGCTGAGGCTTGTATGAGGCAGCAGAGTGCCGAGGCCGTATAGGGCCGAGGTCGAGGTGGCCGAGAGAGGCCGACTAGGACCGAGGCCGAGGTGGCCGAGGCTGAGATGGCCAAGCGGGACGGAATGATGTCGGGGTAGGGCCAACTTCTTCTTCTCTTTGTGCTGCCTTGTGTAGACATCTTCATGCTTCCCTTGACTGGCAGCCGACAGTCCTGTTCTGATGCAGAGCCCGGAAGCGGATGCTCGTCAACTGTAAGTTGGAGAGTTGGTTTCTCCTGACCGTGAGTTAACTTTAGGTCTTCTTTTGTCATGAAACTTGGAGATGAGTGCCTATCAATGGTGAGCTGGGGAGTTGGCTTCTCCCTGCTGTGAGTTGTCTTGGGGCTTCTTGACTCGACGCAAAGTCGGGCTTCGGTGCCGATGCGAAGTCGGGCTTTCGATGCCGACGCTGAGTCGGGTTAAGTGCCGACATGGAGTCGGTCTTCAAGTGCCAACGCGGAGTTGGGCTCCCGGTGCCGACGCTGAGTCGGGTTTCCGTTGCCGATGCTGTGTGGCTTTCGTGCCGATGCTAAGTCGGGCTTCCAGTGCCGACGCTGAGTCGGGTTAAGTGCCGATGCGGAGTCGGTCTTCAAGTGCCGACATGAAGTCGGGCTTCTGATGCCGATGCTGAGTTGGGTTAAGTGCCGACGCGGAGTCGGGCTTCCGATGCCGACACTGAGTCGGGTTAAGTGCCGACGCGGAGTCGGTCTTCAAGTGCCGACGTGAAGTCGGGCTTCTGATGCCGACGCTAAGTCGGGTTAAGTGCCGACGCTGAGTCGGTCTTCAAGTGCCGACATGAAGTCGGGCCTCTGATGTCGACGCTGAGTCAGGTTAAGTGCCGACGCTGAGTCGGGCTTCCGTTGCCGATGCTGAGTCGGGCTTCCAGTGCCGACACTGAGTCGGTTTAAGTGTCGATGCTGAGTCAGGCTTCGGTTGCCGACGCTGAGTCAGGCTTCCGTTGCCGACGCTGAGTCGAGCTTCCGATGCCGAGGGGACTCGGGCTTGGAGTGCCAATGCGGAGTCGGACTTCAAGTGCCGACATGGAGTCGGGCTTCCGATGCCGACGCGGAGTCGAGCTTCCGTTGCTGACGCTGAGTCGGGTTTCCGTTGCCGACGCTGAGTCGGGCTTCCATTGCCGACGTTGAGTCGGGCTTCCGGTGCTGAGGGGACTCGGGCTTGGAGTGCCGATGCGGAGTCGGACTTCTAGTGCCGACGCGGAGTCGAGCTAAGTGCCAACGCGGAGTCGGTCTTCAAGTGCTAACGCGGAGTCGGGCTAAGTGCCGACGTGGAGTCAGTCTTCAAGTGCCGATGTGAAGTCGGGTTAAGTGCCGACGTGGAGTTGGGCTTCCGATGCCGACGCTGAGTCGGGTTAAGTGCCGATGCTGAGTCGGGCTTCTATTGCCGTGAGTCGGACTTCCGGTGCCGACGCGGAGTCGGGCTTCCGGTGCCGACGCGGAGTCGGGCTTCCGGTGCCGACGCGGAGTCGGGCTTCTGGTGCCGACGCTGAGTCGTGCTTCCGTTGCCGACGCTGAGTCGGGCTTCCGTTGCCGATGCTGAATCGGGCTTCCGGTGCCGAGGGGACTCGGGCTTGGAGTGCCGACGCAGAGTCGGACTTCTAGTGCTGATGCAGAGTCGGGCTAAGTGCCAACGCGGAGTCGGTCTTCAAGTACCGATGCGGAGTCGGGCTAAGTGCCGATGCGGAGTCAGTCTTCAAGTGCCGACGTGAGGTCAGGCTTCTGATGCCGACGTTGAGTCGGGTTAAGTGCCGATGCGGAGTCGGGCTTCAGATGCCGATGCTGAGTCGGGTTAAGTGCGACGCTGAGTCAGGCTTTCGTTGCCGACGCTGAGTCGAGCTTTCGTTGCTGACACTGAGTTGGGGTTTCCGTTGCCGACGCTAAGTCGGGCTTCCGTTGCCAATGCTGAGTCGGGCTTCCGGTGCCGATGGGACTCGGGCTTGGAGTGCCGACGCGAAGCCGGGCTTCTGGTGCCGAGGGGACTCAGGCTTGGAGTGCCGACGCGGAGTCGGACTTCTTGATGGCTGAAAGTAACCAGCAATACGTAACAATTGTATAATTTAAACAAAGGTATTACCCGATTGGCCGTTGACCGCTGATACAGAGTTGAAGCCGATGGGGCTAAGATGAAGCTGAGGCTGTGACAAAGCCGTTGTGGCAAAGTTGAGGCCATCGAGAGCCTTTTGAACCCCGGAGGATGACCCGAGAGTCATTGGGATGGGACCATGCTCGGAAGCCTTTAACCCCGGTGGGTGACCTGAGAGTTGGGAGTCATCAGGTGCCTTTTAACCCCGAAGGATGACCTGAGATGCTTGGATCAGACTCAAGTGCCTTTTAACCCCGGAGGGTGAAGGGTGACCTGAGGGTGCTTGGACCAGGCTCAGGTGCCTTTTAACCCCGAAGGGTGACCTGAGAATGCTTGGACCAGACTCAAGTGCCTTTTAACCCCGGAGGGTGAAGGGTGACCTGAGGGTGCTTGGACCAGGCTCAGGTGCCTTTTAACCCCGGAGGGTAACCTGAGGATGCTTGGATCAGACTCAGGTGCCTTTTAACCCCGGAGGGTGAAGGGTGACCTGAGGGTGCTTGGACCAGGCTCAGGTGCCTTTTAACCCCGAAGGGTGACCTGAGGATGCTTGGACCAGACTCAGGTGCCTTTTAACCCGGAGGTGAAGGGTGACCTAAGGGTGCTTGGACTAGGCTCAGGTGCCTTTTAACCCCGAAGGTGACCTGAGGATGCTTGGACCAGACTCAGGTGCCTTTTAACCCCGAAGGGTTAACTGAGGGTGCTTGGACCAGGCTCAGGTGCCTTTTAACCCTGGAGGGTGACCTGAGGGTGCTTGGACCAGGCTCAGGTGCCTTTTAACCCCGAAGGGTGACCTGAGAGTGCTTAGACCAGACTCAGGTGTATTTCAACCCCGGAGGGTGACCTGAGGGTGCTTGGACCAGGCTCAGGTGCCTTTTAACCCCGAAGGGTGACCTAAGGGTGCTTGGACCAAACTCAGGTGTCTTTCAACCCTGGAGGGTGACCTGAGGGTGCTTGGACCAGGCTCAGGTGCCTTTTAACCCTGAAGGGTGACCTGAGGGTGCTTGGACCAGACTCAGGTGTCTTTCAACCCCGGAGGGTGACCTGAGGGTGCTTGGACCAGGCTCAGGTGCCTTTTAACCCTGACGGGTGACCTGATGGTGCTTGGACCAGACTCAGGTGCCTTTTAACCCCGGAGGGTGACCTGAGGGTGCTTGGACCAGGCTCAGGTGCCTTTTAACCCCGAAGGGTGACCTGAGGGTGCTTGGACCAGACTCAGGTGCCTTTTAACCCCGGAGGGTGACCTGAGGGTGCTTGGACCAGGCTCAGGTGCCTTTTAACCCTAAAGGGTGACCTGAGGGTGCTTGTACCAGACTCAGGTGTCTTTCAACCCCGGAGGGTGACCTGATGATGCTTGGACCAGGCTCAGGTGCCTTTTAACCCCGACGGGTGACCTGAGGGTGCTTGGACCAGACTCAGATGCCTTTTAACCCCGGAGGGTGACCTGAGGGTGCTTGGACCAGGCTCAGGTGCCTTTTAACCCCGAAGGGTGACCTGAGGGTGCTTGGACCAGGCTCAGGTGCCTTTTAACCCCGGAGGGTGACCTGAGGGTGCTTGGACCAGGCTCAGGTGCCTTTTTCTTTGCGCCAACGATCTTTGCTGCCGACGTTGGAGTCAGGCTTTTGGCCTTTAGTGCCAAGCTGGCCTCAGGCTTGAGTGCCGATGGTACATCGGGCTTTTTGAATCCGATGGTACACCGGTCTTCGGTGCTGATGGTACATCGGGCTTTGAGATGCTAACGCGAGGTTGGTCTTGAATGCCGATGTAGAATCGGTCTTCCCTACATGACATTTTTAAGTATTAATGAAAGAAATAGTCAAGTGCAGTGTACTTAGCTCTTGCGACACCCCTGTTTTCCTTCTATGGACTTGAGTACTTCCGCTCGTTGGTAGTCTGCCCCCCAGGGAATCAAGTTGGTTGGAGTGGAGGTATCGCTGCCCTTACTTGGGCCTTCCTCTGTGTCGCGTCCGTAGGAGAGAAGGCTGCTTGGGCGGCGAGTGATGTCTTTCTGAGCTTTAAGTCGCTGATGGGTTTGATGATGGTGGACCTCTTGCTGGGGAGATTCCCGGCAGGATGAAGGATGGCTGGCCTAGGCAGTGACCACAAAGCGAGTGGAAGCTTTTGCTCGCTGTTGCGTGGTCATGAGATATTGCCTCCGAGGCTTTTGCTCAGCTCGTTGAAGGTGCCCTCCAGCATAACTGGTGAAAGCTTTCCGGATTCTTGTCATCACCATCTTTACGATCCACCATTTTGATAAAAACGGGATGAGATCTGCAAACCAGCATCGCTGACCCCCCTTCCTGGCGTGCCAATTTGTTACTGCCAAATCACTTGTGATGAGCGTTGGGTGAACTGAGGTCTCCATGGGCCTTCAGGAACACGAAGAGGTCGCCTTCTTCCTCTGAAAGCCTGCAAAAAATCCCGGGCTGGTAGCTCCAGCGGGGACCCTCCGACGGTCAAGTCAGTGGTCTGTAGAACAGGAGTTATGTAATCAAGTAACGTTTCAGAGAGAGAGAGAGATCTTCCCTTCATGCAGAGTTGGATACTGTCACGTAGCCTCCTATTTCGCTCTCCGGAGTAGTGGAGGTCGCTTCTGTGACGGTCCGGCCAAGAATAGGTAAGTCGAAGGATCCAGGCCTTCGGATGGGGATGAAGCCAATAACATTCTGGTAGAAATCAAGCGAAGCCTCCGCAGACGAGGGATATGTGGTTCGAGGAGGTGAGAGGCAAAGCGCCAGCGCTGTTGCTATTGCTGTTGATCCCCAGCATCTTTGGATGTGGAAAATTCGATAAGGATTGATTCTTCACGAGAGGTTGTAGTATTGACAGATGAAACTCCCAGCCTTTTGGAGGTATCCATCGGCCAAATGTCTCCCCTCGGCCGACCAGGAACTTGGATTAGCCTTTCCTGACTTCTTTTCGAGCGTACAGCCGAGAAATTCTCGAGAAAGGACGAAGAAGAACGTTGAGGAGGAGGGGGCGTGCCTTCTCGTTTGGAGAAGAGGGCGCCTACGGGCTTGGGACCTCCTCCCAGCGGAGCGTCCAGGGGCCAGATCTTCCGCCACAGCCGGCGACGCCGGGAACCAAGAGAGGAGACTTCGGAAGAGGAAGGCTCGGGCCTCTTTATGGGAGGAGATCTTCTTTCCTTCCAGAGAACCAGAACCGGCAAGCCAGAGATTTGAAAAACAGAGTTGCCCATATTTCTCAGGAGCATACTCCTAGATTGTGTGGGAGAAAAGTATGAACCATGTAATATCAAACAAAATCGAATAGATGAGAAGTACAGCATAAGCCCTGCCAAGGCTTTGGCTACTACTCTCAATCGCAACAAGTGCAAAGAGTCCGACCACCAGGTTGATCAGCAACACACCATTAAACAATGCACCGAGGGATCCGATCAAAGCACAGCCAATTTGGATGTAGATAAGGACAACAGCCAGCGACTGGATCCTATCGTAGTCCCGAAGCCATGATTGAATCTGCGAATACAGCGACGTTGGGGAGCAGGGCATTATCAACGATCCCAGTTGGCGCAAGAAGCGATGCAATGGGGAGGGAGAGGGAGAGTGATGGAAGGACGAGGACGAGTACGAGGAGAAGGACTCGCTCCCCTCTACCTTCCAGGAAGGTTTTTTTTTTAGGCCCCCTGAGCGATGCTTTTTCTCCCCCGAGGAGCCAGCGAGGGCTGGACGGATCCGCGCTAGGAGTCAGGAGGAGTTGCCGTCGGAGTCGGAAAGGCCGCTAAGTTCCAAACGTCCCCTTTAACAGATTGACGAACCAAATATCGCATTTTATTCTCTAATTTGAGAAGGTTGTTCGAGAAGAAACTGCCACTCATGGGTTATTAACTGGCCCCATCATTTCATGTTTTAACCTATACAATATGCCTATGTAAATTCAATCTCTAACAGGATTTACCCCACGCTCAGCCTGTGGATTGAAGCCGGCAGAATTAATGAAGCCAGCCGTATAGAAGTTTTAATGCATACTTATAAAATCCACAACGCGCCTTCTCCCCGCAACAAATCGGGTTGCCTTTTTCAAAGCAACACGAAACTCCTTCCAAAAAATTTTATGTAGAAAACTGGAAAGCAGCAGCCTTGGCTGCCTACTATCTCTTGAGTCGTGCTGAGGGGCCACGCTGATGGTGCCGAAGACTAACTAATGGGACACGTTTCTATCCCCTTGATGGCGCTGAGCCTTAAAATGCCTAACCTTCATCCCATAATAAACGCATTTCTCAAAAGAGAAAGGGGACATAGCATCGTACCCTTCCTTTCTTTCTTTAAAAAATTATCCCACCTCATCCCACAATTTTGATTTTTTTAATAAATATATATTTAACCCTTAGGGAAATTTGGTAGCATATAATTTATTTAGATTATTGATAATTTAAAAGAGGCTCATCGGATAACTGCGTTTGGTACATATTTGAATGGCAATCTATCTTGCAGTAGTAATCTCCTAAATTATTTTTTAATAAGATTGCCCTTTCTTTCTTTGATCGCTCTCTAGTCTCTACTCGCATCCTCCTCTATTGAACCTCTGTGTCAAAGATCCGTCAAGTTAAGCCCAGATCTCCGCCCTCCAATTATCCTACGGCTATCTTCAGACGCTGTAAAACTTTTTGGATTGATAGCCTTCTATCCTTATCGCCCACTTCGAATATGATCTATAAATACAAATTTTTTTAAACATTATCATTTATAAATATAAAATTTTTAAAATTAAATATATAATAATATATATTTTAATAAATTTAATTTAGGAATATTTTAATAATTTAATGTTATATGACTAGTAATATATTTGTCATACCAAACAGAGTAATCAATATTACTGTTTCATTACCTGTGTATACCAAACACAGTAATTAATATTACTGATAATCTAAGTGGTCAGGATTGCTGGTGATACATGTAACGCAACCTTAATAATTGATTCACTTTTGTTCCTATACTTTAAAAAAATTAAGATATTTTTAAATTTTTATTTTTATTTTACTTTAATTCTGTTGTTAAAAAGTTATTGGTACATTAAATCTTTCACTGACATGGCATGTGTAATTAATGAAGAATATTAAATTGACAGAATAGGGAGTTTTAGTTTGTATAATCCACCTCCTCATACTCATTAAGTCAAGTTCTGTGATCCAATCGATTGACACCTTCCCAACCAAGTGCACCGAATGGTGTCAACTCTTCTGTGTGGAGACGTTATACCGGAATGCACGCTCCATCCTAACCCGGAAGACGATGGTCCCCTTGGCGATGAACACCGCCCATGGGACCCAAAAATTACCACTAAAGAAGTTGCCAGGTTTGTTGGCGGTCCTCTAATAGCCTTGGTAAAAAAGGTGAGGGTGTCGTGATGCATGCCTAGTTCTCTATTCTTGTTCTCAATCTGGAGGACGCAGGAGGCGATGTGGTCACCGGGGTTGGGTTTAAGGTGGTGGAGTTAGGGGCGCTAGCAACGAAGAAGGTGAGCTAGCATCCCATGCACCACCAGCATAGTTTTCTGGATTTGTGATGAAAAAAGAAATTGAAAGTTAATTATATGATTTATAATCAGTTAAAAAGATAAATGAATATCAATTAGGTCTTTTTTTTTTTTTTTGTATGATCCAAATTGGTGTGGATATTATTCGTCTTACTTTCTTGTAACGAAACGGGCTCGTGCTGCGTGCTCGAAATCCGAATCGTTACATTATGGTATCAGAGTTACGTACTAGTCGAAAGTACAAGAGCTAAGTGCCACATAGGGCAAAGTGCTACATCTGATGGCTGTGATCAATTGCCTCTAGCGACGAGGACGTTGTCTCTATAAGGTAGATAGATTATGATATGCCCCTCCCAATAGTCCTGCTTTATAATCAGTTAAGAAAAATGGATAAGTACCAATTGGATCCTTTTGAGCTGTGATAACTCAAGTTGGTGTGGACCTTACCCGTCTTGCTTTCTTGTAACGAAATGAGCTCATGGGTATTGTAGGCTTGAGGCCCGAATCGTTACAGGATTCAAACATGAAATGCCCTTCCCCTCTCTCAAAATTGGAGAATTTTTAAGAAATTTATATCAGGGAAATATCTAGTGAGGAAATAACTAGCATGAGGACAATGGAGAAAGGCCAAGAGAAAAAAAATGGCACATGTTGAAACACCTTACGTAAGCAACAGAAGGATTAGCAGAAAGGATGGAACAGAGAAGAAGGCAAACTAACAACAATCTCACCATTAGATAAGACGGGTCGAGCGTGTTGGCTGGAGACTAAGGCAGATGCTAGGCTGAGCACTGATTGGAGATGGTGGCTGGTCTAGTATGGAGGTTATTGGTCGGGGAGGAAGGCATAGGCTAAGCGATGGTTAGAGAAAAAGAGGCTTACGCTAAGATTTAGTTGGTTTTTAGAATAAAATGGCATCAAAAATGGATTTTAAGAGAGTGGTCTCCCACATAAGCTTTCATTCATATAGCATCCTTTTCTGCCATGTATGCATGTCACCTTAGCAGAAGATTTATAGAGTCAGCAATATTTTAATGACGGGATTTAAAGTGAAATAAAAATTAAAGCTCGAGAACATTTAAAAAAAAATTCATACTATAGAAACGAAAGTAAAATAACCCCTAAAGTTCAGGGTTAAATATGAACTTCATCTAAAATATTTTTTTATAATATCAATTAGTACATCCTTAAATTTTCATTTATTCTTTTTTAATTCCACTTTTCATTTAGCGTGCACATGAGGGAAAAAAAACCTCTCTCCTGTGCACTTTCTTTTCCTTATTGAGAAAGAGAGAGAGAAAACCAAAAAAAGATCATAAGAAGAAAATTAAAAGACTTGAGAAAAAAATAAAAAAATATATATATATATATATAAAGAAGATAAAAAAAGAGAAGAAAGTGTGTCTTAAAACAAATCCTCTCTATCATTAAGGTATTAGATATGTAAATGTTCAATTTCGGTTGCTTGACATTGATAATCAACTGCTTGAGAAATATGTTATAATGTTAAGACTATTGTACATTTGTACTATTTATTCCATAATTTTTGTTTGCATTAAATTGATATTTTGGATGCTTGATATTAAAATTTGAGTCTATTTTTAGATAATTTGATATTTAACCTTTTATGTGAATTTGATTGTTTGGAAACTAATTGCTAAAATATTATGAAATTATTAGAAAGGAGCATAAAATTTAGTTTATGTTTTATGCTAATTTATTAATTTATAATTTATAATTTTTAGTTCGATCATTTTCTAATGTGATTAAAATGTCTATATTTTTAATTAGTTAATATATAAATTTTTAAAAGAAAAATAATATTGGAGAAACCATCACTTGTCCAAGACATTGGTCATCATGGAAGCACTTAATATCACTGAAATAGGTTATGGTTCAATTTAACTAATTAACTGAGTATTGATTCCTTTTTTAAATAGGTTATTGATAGCTTTCTTTTTTTAAAAAAAGTTAATATCATCAGATCAGCAAACTTCCTAAGAAATTAATCATCAAGATGATGCAAAGTTGTATTAAGTTGAGATTGGACAATCTTCTAGCATATCCTCAGTTGAGGACTTAAAGATTTTGAATTATCATCCAAAGGATCAAGATAAGATATGATCATACTTGTAAAAAGGACTTTATCAACCTCATAATCATAAATTCCCCCAAAGATAAATTTGAAATATCACGAAGATTTTATTCTTCTTGGTCTAATGAATTTAGGAATTGGTTTGAGTATAGCATAGAGAAAGATGCCACATTTTGCTTGCATTGCTATCTTTTTGGATATGATTTTGGAATGTAAGGAGATAGATATTTTGTTACAAGGGATTTACTAATCGGAATAAAAAAGAAAGATTTTTGAAACATGTTGGAGGTTCAAATAGTGCTCACAACTAAGCTTAGAAGAAAAATCAAAATTTGATAAACCTAATCCAACACATTAAATTTGTTGTGTTTACTCAATCAGATCAAGCTCAAAGCGTATAAAGAAGCCGCTTAACTACATTCGATTTCTCTTAACTACATTCGATTTCTCTTACATCAAGGGTTAGCTTTACATGCTCAAAATGGATTTGAAAGGTCTACTAATCCAAGTAATTTATTTGAACATAAATAAATTACTAAAAGAAATTTAATTTTTAGCGATGCTCAAAAAGCATTGCTAAACATAAAAAATGCGTCGCTATATAGGTTTAGCGACGCCATTACGACACCAAAAAATCATCACTAAACAATCGATCGATAAAGGTTAATGCGTTGCAAAAGCATCGCTAAATAGTAACTAACAAAATGCGTCACTAAATAGTGATGCCTTTGTGATGCATTTTGTACGTCGCTAAATAGTGACGCATTTTGTGCGTGACTATTTAGCGATGTAATTTGTGCATCGTTATTTAGTGATGCCTTTGTGACACATTTTGTGCGTCGCTATTTAGTGTTGCCTTTGTGACACATGTTATGCATCGCTATTTAGGGTTTAGGTTTTAGCGACGCAATTATGCGTCGCTATGGCGCCGTAATATTTTATAATTTTTTAAGTAAATTCTTAAAAATAGAATTTAATCTGCTACAAATACAATTCATGCTATAAAAAGAGACATGGTAATTTAAAATAGCTGCTGGTGCTAATTCACTAAATAGACATTAAAATTGTAAAAAAGGTCTGAAATTTTTCTATTAAAGTGAAGTAGATAAGTTTCAATCCATTACATAAATGAAACATAAATAACAATAATGTATACAAAACAAAAAAATAAAAATAGCATCAATCGTCCTGCGGTGGATCACATGGTGAAGGCCGAGATGTATCGGAGAGTGAAGCTACTGTGTTCTGCAATATCAAGTGAACCAACTCCCGCATCTCACATATCTACTGTCGATCCGGTCTACTGTGCTCTAATGTCTGATCTGCGACCTACTGTGCTCTGATATCTGCAAGCTGCTACTAAAGCGCCAAAGTGTGCTCCCGTTATGCTCTGAGGTCAGCAAGCTGCTGCCAAAGCTCGAAAGTATGTTCGTCGAACTCCTGCCGAACCTGATCCGTAATGGATCAACTCATCTTATTGATGTGCTCAACAGGAACATCGCCGGATCCAGTATGGTATGAACAAAAGCCTGAAATGAGAAAGTATCTGGAAGCTTTGTTGCCCAGACCATATACTCTACAGTCGTGTGGCTGGGCACCAACAGCTTCCAAGAATACCCATCGAGACTCCTATGGTGAAAGCTCGACGAATGTCTCCCCATCAGTAAAGTTAATTTGTGATGCCTGGGAGAGCAGCTCATCCATCCATGCCTAGAGAAATAGAAAAAATGATTGTATCAAAAGTATGCAAATTAAAAATATTCATTAAGTTTTTAGAAGCAAATCCTAACTCCAACTTGCTGCAACCGTGCATCGACCCAGGAACCGTCCTTCTTTGTGTGTGTTGCATTAAACAAATGATACTTGCCTTAACTAAATATATTATTTATTTGAAATAATAATATATAATACTATTATTTAGACACTTACCTCTCAAAAGGATACATTCAACGATGTTGCACGGACCAGCTATACTTGCTTCATATGGTAAGTGAACCGGTAGATGTTCCATGGAATCAAAAAAACTGGAGGAAATATTCGCTCCAATTTGCATAATATAATAGGAATTTGTTTATCAAGCCTTGCCATTAATGCAAAAGTAATGACTCTGGCAGTTAACTCCTTGAAGAGAAGCTAAGCTCCATTAGTGCCTTCCATACATGGATAGGAAGTAACTCACGGAAAGCTATGGGTAATAATCGATGCATAAAGACATGACAGTCATGACTCTTCATGTCGAATAACTTAACTTTACGCATGTCGACACATCTACCAATATTTGAGGCATATCCATCAAAAAATTTCAACCCTTTAACCCATTGACATAACATTGCTCGAGAATTTTTGTCAAGGCAGTAGCATACTTTAGGATGTGTCCCATCGGCATTCCTCAAATCACGTCTTGTACATTATAGATTGAGTTCTCTTGATTTTTCATTGTCCTTTGTTTTTTCAAGATGTTTAGCACTATGTTAAATATGTTATCAAAGAAATTCTTCTAAATGTGCATCACATCCAAGTTGTGTCGGATGAGATTGGTAGCAAATTCCAAAGAATACCCCGCTTTCTCTATCTATATTCTTTTTGTATACGCCCATTTATTTTATCAGCATCTAGATCTCATGCATACTTCAAACCCAATTGATCTATAGTATCCAAAATAGCTGTGCCAGATATAATCGGTGGGCCAACTTTTGTAACTGGTATCAAAGCATATCCCCAAAAGGATTCTGGTAAACTCAACCAGATGAAGACGGGAGGATGAAAAAGATTTATTATCTTTCTCTGATCATGGTACTCGCTATTTATAAATGAAAAGCGATACGCTGATCAAGAAAGCATCGCGTCCCTACAGGAGAGACGCTTCTCATCATCATCCAAAGATGCGCGAAGAAGAAGACACCGCTTCATTAAAAAAATATTGTCTCTGGGAAAGATTCCTTCTGCGCTTGGTCTAGAGGCTCATTAGGACCAAGGCCCATAGAGCTAAACCCAAAGTCCTCAAACCACCCATGGCCTCCCCTTTGGTTATGGATCCATGTTACAGAGTTTAATTTTATTAAGAAACTTTTCTCGAATTTTTAAAAAAATCAAACACAATATTAGGCGGCATTACTTGCTCATCGCATCACCTAAAATTTTAAAAATGAATTCTTAAAATTTAGGAGTGAGTTTCCTTTTATGGTCTACACCTTGGACTTCGTGGGACACACATAACCTAGCTCCCAAGAATATTGTCCTTACACCGCCATTCCCTATGACTCGGGACAATATTTTAGTCATGATTTATTTCCACCAGAAAATCACAACTGCACTCCAGGATATGCGCGACATTTATGTCAAGATAAAATATATTGTCACATAAGACAATCTCATCCCTGACCTATGAGATCGATACGTAAATGGTTCCTACATGCGACACTCAAAATTGACATCAAGTAATTTGTGTACTATCACTTGTCCAATATCCATATAACACCTTGAGCTCTAGGTTTCCTCATATCCATCCACTGAGCGTCATGAATCAACCCGTCGATTGATCATGTCTACACTCGATCTATAAAGATCACTATGCATAGTTTTAAGATAGATTAATTTGAACCTCTCAAGGGAGTGTTATTACTTTCTCATGGAAAGTACATGAATGACTATATTGCGAGTATGTTCTTAGACCCTAATGGCATATGCCCAACTGTTGGCCCAGATGGCAAACTAAGAGGGGGGGTGAATTGGGTTCTTTTTAAAAATTTAATAATTAAAACTTAAAACTAATTTCACAAGGATTAAGTGCACAAGTGAAGTGATGCAGTAAGTAATGAACACAATGTAAATGAGAGAGAGACAAAGGCATGACAAACACAAAGATTTATAGTGGTTCGGCGTATCACACACCTACATCCACTCCCAAGCAACTCTTAGGTCCACACTATAATCCCCTGATTGCAGTTGAGTTGTTTTACAAGCTCACAACTCTAACTTATTATTTTACATGGGGTCACAACAAACCCAGCCGGTTTTCACAGGTTCACCAGCATAAAACCTTAACCCAAGCTAAACTTAGCTTGTCCCCGAGGTAAACTACCTCAACTAATTCAATCCCCTGATTGAATTAGACAACAACAAATCAATTTAAAGTTTACAACAATGTAAAGCTCCTTAAACTGAGCAAATATGCAATGTAAATAAACAAGGGTAAGAAAAGCCTGATTGAAGCAATTTTGAATTGAGCTTTTCTTCTTTTCTTCTTTGCCTTTTCTCTTTTGAATGGTTGAATCAAGCTTCAGCTCTGATTCTTGACAGAAATTTGATGAAGAGAACGTTGAGGAACTAGGGCTTTTGCTCTTCTTCTTTTCTCTTTTGAAATCCTTTGATTTTGAACTTTTAGGGCTTGGGATTTCTCTTGAATCTCTCTTCAGATGAAAAGCGTGGACTTAGAGATTTCACTTTGAAATTTCTCTCTTTTTCACTAGAAATTTTCTTGATATTTTTCCCATTTTTTCTCTCTATTTTCCTTTTTTTCGAATGGACGAATCCCCTTTATATAGAAATTCTAATCCGAGATTAGGTAAGAAATAGCCATTGAAAATATACTTTGATTGATTATCCATGCAAGAAAATGTATTCGTTGAAAGTAGGTGAGAAAATATATCCATTGGAGCTAATCTGGCAATTTTAAAAATCGTCCTCTGACCGGTTGGAGTTGGCTCCAACTTTTCATGTGTCGGCTCCAAATCGTGTTTCCAAAAATAGCAAAAAATAATCCGTCATGGAGTCGACTCCGACTTGACAAAGTGTCGACTCACCGCTATCTGGAGTTGGCTCCCGATACTGATGTGTCGGCTCTAAGAATTGCTCTGAAAAATATAGTCTCTGTAACTCAGGTTAGAGTCGGCTCCATAAATTCATGTGTCGGCTCCAAAACTTCAATCGGCTCCGAAACTCCAGGTGTCGGCTCCGAACCGTGCCAAAAACATTGAACTATTCTGATACACCTTGGGGTCGGCTCCAGCCACAGTAGGTGTCGGCTCTAACTTTTGAACTTTTTAGTAATCCATTAAAATTCAATTCAAAACTGATTTCTATATATCTTTTGGATAATTAATCAATCTTAATTCCTGAAACACTTATCAAATTTATCAGAAACACAATGAATATACTCATGGCTTTTGTTAGTCATCAAAATCAATTAATTGGGTAAATAATTTTATTAATTTCTCCAAAAATCTCCCCCTTTTTTATGATGACAAAAACATTGAGTATATGCATAATCAATTAATGCATAATTGTCAAAATTTAAATTTAAGGTTAAGCTCCCCCTTAATGAGGTAGCTTCCCCTATGTGTGTGCATATGTTAAGTTCATTGAAATGGTATGCATATCTTAATGCCATTGTTATTAATTTTCATTTAACATGCATATTCAAGTAAGTGCCATTTTCTTATAACTTAATATCCTTTCTCCCCTTTGCATGCATATACATATATCATCTTCTCCTATTACTTTTATGCATATACAAGTATCATCTTCTCTCCCCTTTTTTGTAATTAACAAAAAAGTTTAGAAGAAGGTTCGTATAGCTTAAATTAACATCAAAATTGGATACCATCAAAATCAAAGGTTAAATCAAAATCCAAGCAACTTAATATCAAAATGCAAGTATGATATTCATTAATACTGAAACATTACAACAAAATGTTCATTTCACTAGACTTCATTACATCATTCACATAATCAAAATGCAAACAAAATCAAATTACATCATAAAGCAAACTAAACTTCAAAATCAAAATCTAAGAAGTCTCTTAAGTTCTTCTAAGATCTTTCCCATGCCACTCTCTTATATCTTTAGAAAATCATTTAACTTATTCTCAACAAAAGCAGCTTGACATTTGGAATATATTTCAGAGTCTCCTCCAATGTCCTTGATTTTCTCAAAAATGTGCATAAGATTTGTCTTCAAGGCTTCAGATGAGGTTCCAAAGGATGACTCAATCTTGTTAACTTTTTCTTCCAAAGAGTAATACAGCTCCCTTAAGCTCAAAAGTCTGCTGTCCAATTCAATTTTAATTTTCTCCTCATGACTTGCAAAAAGCTCTTTTAACTGTTCCAACTGAGCACTAGAAAATCCAGAAGTAGCAAAATAGGTGAGGGTGCTGATGGTGCAGGTGCTGGTGCAGGTGCTGGACTACTGGGTCTAGGTGAAGGATAACTCATAGAAGGTCTAGCCTCTGAAGGACCAGGCGCAGTAGCTCCAACTTCAGCTGTCCTTTCATCTAAGTGTCCCTTCCTCTCCCATTGGTCATTCACCTTCATGAACCCCATACGGTGCACAGTAGCAATGCTATAATAATCAGTGTGCCTAAGGTTCTTCATCGGCTCATTATCAGATATAATAACTCCTTGGTTTTGAAAGGCCATGGTCAAAATCATGCCATAAGACAAAGTGGACCTCTTCTTGTTATTAGCCTCAGCCATGTACCATATCATCATACCGACAAGATTAATTGGCTGACCTATCAGAACACAGTCCATAATCACAATGTCTCGCTCGAGACATACTCAAATCTCCATGTCTTTGGAAATAGAATCCTACTACATATATTATGCAATAATCTGAGCTCTAGGGGCAACTAGGTTGCCCTAACCTCTTCAAATTCAGTAACTTCCTTCCAAGCATTCTATATAGAGCCTCTGCTCTCTCACTATGGGAATTAGCTATTAATACAACAACAGGAATCTCTAAAAGGTTTCCAAGAATCTCCGAAGTCAAGTGTATTCGTTTCCCTCTCATAAAACTTATGATTCCACCATCTCCTCTAGAAAGATTATGATAAAATTCTTTAACTAAAGCGGGATAAGTTGGAACGACAAGAGAGCAAACCTTCTCCCAACCTAACTCCTTTAATTGCCACCCAATGGAGAAACCCTCGGCCTCAAAGAAATGAAAATCGACTTTCCTGCCCATTGTGATCACACCAGCAAGGGTATTGAGGTGAGGATGGACTGGGAATCGCGCTCGGTGTGGATGTAGACGAAGAGGATGAAGAGCTTGGTGAGGGCTACCGTGCCGGATGCCTCATGGTTCTCTTTCTCGTCGTCACATGAGCTCCAAACACCGATCCTCTAAGTTTAGGTGCCATTGGATACTAGTGGATGAAGAATTTGAGAAATTTTAGGTTTTGGATGAGTGGGGAAGAGTTTGGAAGAGATTGAAAAGGTTAGGAATCGAATAGAATGGAAAAGGTATCGACTCTACCCTAATAAAGTTAACCTGGGACCACTTGGAGTCGGCTCCCGCAAAGCGAGGTGTCGGCTCCAAGTCGCTAACACAGTCAGCACCCAAAGTGGAGTCGACTCTGGAAAGGCAGGTGTCAGCTCCAAAATTATAGACAAAACTGGAGTCGACTCCGATAACATAGGTGTCGGCTCCAAGACAATTTCAGTGAAAAAATTAGAGTTTCAAAGAATCTGAAACTTGTTTGAAATGTCATCAAATTTTGGATAAATCAATTTTGGAATGTGATGAATCAAGGGGTTCAAATATCTAGATAAATTTTCCTTAAAATTACAAGAAAATTAAAACAAAATGATTGAATTCTAGATAATCATTCCTAATAGATTTAAAATTCATTCTAATGATCACAGACTCCTAATTCTCCTCTAAGATAACAAAATCTCTCTTCATTTAGGGGTTTTGTAAAAATGTCAGCTAATTGTTTATCAGTACTAACATAATCAAGACAAATGTCATATTAGCTACATGTTCTCTAATAAAATGATATCTAATTTCAATGTGTTTAGTTCTTGAGTATTGTATAGGATTTTTAGTTAAGTTTATTGCACTTGTGTTATCACATCTAATTGGTGTTTTATCAAGTGTTATACCATAATCTTCAAGTTGTCACTTAATCCAAAGGATTTGAGCACAGCAACTTCCAGCTGCAACATATTCAGCTTCAGTAGTTGATAATGCAACCGAATTTTGCTTTTTGCTAAATCAAGAGATTAAGTTACTTCTTAAAAATTGGCATGCACCACTTGTACATTTTCTATCCAATTTACAACCAGCATAATCAGAATCAGAATATGCAATCAAATTTAATGTTGAGTCTCTAGAATACCATAATCCTACATTTTTAGTTCTATTTAGATATCTAAGTATTCTTTTTACTGCAATTAAGAGAGATTATTTAGGTTCAGATTGATATCGTGCACATAAACACACTGCAAAAATAATATCAGGTCTACTTGCTATTAAGTAAAGTAGAGATCTGATCATACCTCTGTAATATTTTTGATCAACAGGCTTACATCTTCATCTTTATCTAGTTTGCATGAAGGACTCATTGGTGTTCCAAGGGGTTTGACTGATTCCATACCAAACTTCTTGAGAATTTCTTTTGTGTACTTTGTTTGGTTGATGAAAATCCCCTTTTTTCTTGTTTGATTTGTAGTCCTTGGAAGAAGTTGAGTTCTTCCATCATGCTCATCTCGAATTCACCCTGCATTAACTTTGCAAATTCTTAACACAAAAGATTATTAGTAGCACCGAATACAATATCGTCTACATAGATTTGTACTACCAATAAATCGTTATCTTTTCTTTTTAAAAATAGGATTTTATCAACATTTCCTCTAGAAAAATCATTTTCAATTAGAAATTTGCTTAATCTATCATACCAAGCTCTAGGTGCTTGTTTTAAACCATAAAATGCTTTGTGTAATTTAAAAATATGATTTAAAAATTCATGATCTTCAAAACCTGGTGTTGTTCTACACAAACTTTCTCATTTATAAAACCATTTAAAAATGCACTTTTAACATCCATTTAAAATAAATTAATGTTCATATGACATGCAAATGCAAGTAATAGTCTAATTGCTCTAATCTAGCAACAGGTGCAAAAGTTTCATCAAAATCAATTCCTTATTCTTGATTATATCCTTTTGCAACTAATCTAGCTTTATTTCTAATTACTATGATATTTTCATCTAATTTATTTCTAAATACCCATTTAGATCCTATAACTAAATGACCTTTGGGTCTATCAACTACGGACCATACATTATTCCTAGTAAATTGATTTAATTCTTCTTGCATAGCTAACATCCAATTACTATATTTTTCAGCTTCTTCAATAGATTTGGGTTCTACATGAGACACAAATGCAAGATGATTATTAATGTTCCTCATTGATGATCTAGCTCTTACTCCTTGAGATGGATCACCTATGATTAAATCCTTAGGATGACCATAAGCATATCTCCAATCTCTAGGTAGATCTACATCATTACGAGTAGTATCAATAACATCATCCTTAGGTGAGTCATCATCTTTAGCTTCTGGTTCATGGTCTGAAGATGCATCTATATTCAATTTTTTAATATCTTTTTCAAGCAAATTTGTATCTTCCTCATCATCAATCTTTTCAGAACTTGATGCTAAAGACTCATCAAATACTACATGAATTGATTCTTCTACAATTAAATATTTCTTGTTAAATACTCTATAGGCTTTACTATATGTGGAATAACCTAAGAATATGCCTTCATCAGATTTAGCATCAAACTTCCTAAGATTGTCCTTACCATTGTTATGAATAAAACATCGACAACCAAATGCATGAAAATAACTAATGTTTGGTTTCTTATTATGCCATAGTTCATAGGGAGTTTTTTTTAAGAATTGGCCTAATTAAAGCTCTATTAAGGATGTAACATGTTGTGTTTATAGCTTCCGCCCAGAAGTACTTTGGGAGTTGGCTTTCACATAGCATGGTATGGGCCATATCTTCTAATCCTCTATTTTTCCTTTCTATGACTCCATTTTGTTGTGGTGTTTAGGTGCAGAAAAATTATGATGAATGCCATTTTCAATACAAAAATTTTTAAATTGATGATTTTCAAATTCTGTTCCATGATCACTTCTAAGAGACACTATGGTAGTGTTTTTCTCATTTATGACTTTCTTGAAGAATTTCAGAAATATCAAGAAAGTCTCATCTTTGTGAGCTAAAAATAATACCCAAGTGTATCTAGAATAATCATCTACTATCACAAGACCATATTTCTTTCCTCCTAGACTAGTGGTTCTAGTAGGTCCAAAAAGGTCCATATGAAGTAGTTCAAGTGGCCTAGTAGTTGAAACAATATTTTTAGATTTAAAAGAAATTTCTAGTTTGTTTTTCAAATTGACATGCATCACAAATTCTATTGTTTTCAAAATCTAACTTTGGAAGTCCTTTAACTAAATCCATTCTAATTAATTTTGAAATTAGGTGTGTGCTTGCATGACCTAATCTACGATGCCATAGCCATCCAATCTCATTTACTTTAGCATTATTAGCAATTAAGCAATGATTACTAGTAGACAGATTGTCTAAATCAATTAAGTATACATTGTCATTTCTATTTCCAACAAATATAATGCTATTGTCTATGGGATTAGAAACAGTGCAGATAAAAGCTTCAAAGGAAACTTTAAAACCTTTATCACACAATTGGCTAATGCTAATTAAATTATGCTTTAAACCATTGACATATAAAACATTTTCTATAAAAGTGGATGGAGTTATTTGAATTTTATCAAATCCCATAATTTGGCCTTTGCCATTGTCTCCAAAAGTAACAACTCCTCTTTTATCTTCAAGGGTAATAAATTACTCCTTGTCACCCGTCATGCGTCTTGAGCAGCCACTATCAAGATACCACTTTCGTTTTGATCCTTTGGCCGCAAGACACTCCTGCAAGATAATCAAATCTTTTATTTAGGTACCCAAGCTTTCTTGGGTCCTTCATGGTTAGTAGCAATAAATATTGTTCCTTTTGGAACCCATATTTTCTTTCCTTTAATCATTAAATTCTTATTAGATTTTCTAAAGTTGCATTCATAAGATTTATGTCCCTTTGTTGCAATGATAACATGAAACATCATTTTTACTTGGTTTCTTAATAAAGAAATTGTTTACATATTTTTGTTTCATGTGAGGTCTATATCCTAATCCAGCTTTATCAAATACACATCTTTGATTACTTAAAAGTAAATTTAATTTTTTTGAGCTATATGTAAATCTATCAACTATATTCTTATATTTATCAATTTCTTTCTTCAAATTAATATTTTCATTAGAAATTGATTTCTTTTCTTTTAAAATATTTTCATTTTTAGATTTTAGATTTTTAACCTCAAGAATTAGTTCATTTTTCTCTTTGAGAAGATTTAGGTTTTCAGTTTTCAAAGATTTGTTTTTCATTTTCAAAATCTTAAAATCACTAACTAATTCATTAAATGCATCATATAATTCATCAAATGTAAAGTCATCATGGTTTTCGGAATTTACCTCATTTTCGTCGTTTGCCATGAAGCATATGTTTGCAACTTTTAATTTTCTTCGGATGAAGATTCTTTACTGTCACTCCACGTTGCAACATAGGCCTTCTTCTTCTTCTTGTAACCTTTCTTTAGTTGAGGACATTCAGATCGAAAATGCCCCGACTTTTTGCATTCGTGGCATGTCAAAGGTTCTTTCTCTTTATCTTTATCTTTTTCCTTTTCTCCTTCCATTTTAATTCCTGATTTCCTTTTGTGGAAGGGTCTCCTTCTTTGTATAAACTTTCTAAACTTCTTTGCATCATATAATTCATCAAATGTAAAGTCATCATGGGTTTCAGAATTTACCTCATTTTCGTTGTTCGCCATGAAGCATATGTTTGCAACTTTTTAATTTTCTTCGGATGAAGATTCTTCACTATCACTCCACGCTGCAACATAGGCCTTCTTCTTCTTGTAACCTTTCTTTAGTTGAGGACATTCAGATCGAAAATGCTCGGCTTTTTGCATTCGTAGCATGTCAAAGGTTCTTTCTCTTTATCTTTATCTTTTTCCTTTTCTCCTTCCATTTTAATTCCTAATTTCCTTTTGTGGAAGGGTCTCCTTCTTTGCATAAACTTTCTAAACTTCTTTGCAAGGAGAGCTGTTTCATCATCTTCCTCTTCTTCCTCGCTGCTGCTCTTATCATGTTCTGCAGCCTTGAGTGCTATGGTTCTTTTCTTTTTGACTTCTTCTTTTGATGCTACTTCATTGTCAGCTCATGGGTCATTAAGGATCCAAGTAGCTCCTCCAAAGGTAGAACATTCAAGTCTTTGGCTTCTTGGATTGCAGTTACTTTTGCTTCCCATGATCTTGGAAGAGATCTAAGAATTTTGCGCACCAATTCAAAATTAGTACAAGTCTTACCAAGACTTTTCAAACCATTAACAATATCTGTGAATCTAGTGTACATGCATGTGATTGATTCAGTTTGTTCCATGCTAAACAATTCATATTTGTGCACTAGAATGTTAATTTTGGATTCTTTTACTTGGTTAGTACCCTCATGGGTAACTTCTAATCTATCCCATATTTCTTTGGCTGAAATGCAAGTAGAAATTCTGTTGAATTCATTTGCATCCAAAGAACAATATAAAACATTCATGGCTTTGGCATTAAGCTGAGCCATTTCCTATCGTTCTCATTCCAATCCCTTTCGGGCTTAGGAATGATTGAACCATCTACAATGTGTGTGGGTGTGCTAGGTCCATTTGTAATGACACTCCACAATTCATAATCTAAAGCTTGAATGAAAATCCTCATTCTTGCTTTCCAATATGAATAATTAGAGCCATTAAACAAAGGTGGCCTATAGTGGATTGACCTTCAGCAAAGGCTGATCTAGCTTAAGCTGCCATTTGGATCTTTAACTCTTGATCGTTAGATCAAATAGAAATGAGCACAAGCTCTGATACCAATTGTTGGCCCAGATGGCAACCCAAGAGTGGAGGTGAATTGGGTTCTTTTTAAAAATTTAACAATTAAAACTTAAAACCAATTTCACAAGGATTAAGTGCACAAGTGAAGTGATGCAGTAAGTAATGAACACAATGTAAATGAGAGAGAGAGAGACAAAGGCACGATAAATACACAAAGATTTATAGTGGTTCGATATATCCCACACCTACGTCCACTCCCAAGTAACTCTTGGGTCCACACTATAATCTCCTGATTACAGTTGAGTTATTTTACAAGCTCATAACTCTAACTTGTTGTTTTACACGGGGTCACAACGAACCCAGCCGGTTTTCACAGGTTCACCAGCACAAAACCTTAACCCAAGCTAAACTTAGCTTGTCCCCAAGGTAAACTACCTCAATTAATTCAATCCCCTGATTGAATTAGATAACAACAAATCAATTTAAAGTTTACAACAATGTAAAGCTCCTTAAACTGAGCAAATATGCAATGTAAATAAACAAGGGTAAGAAAAGCATGATTGAAGCGATTTCAAATTGAGCTTTTCTTCTTTTCCTCTTCTCTTTTGAATGGTTGAATCAAGCTTCAGCTCTGATTCTTGACAGAAATTTGATGAAGAGAACATTGAGGAACTAGGGCTTTTGCTCTTCTTCTTTTCTCTTTTGAAAATCCTTCGATTTTGAACTTTTAGGGCTTGGGATTTCTCTTGAATCTCTCTTCATATGAAAGGCATGGACTCAGAGATTTCACTTTGAAATTTCTCTCTTTTTCACTAAAAATTTTCTTGATATTTTTTTATTTTTTCTCTCTATTTTTCCTCTGTATTTCGAATGGATGAATCCCCCTTTATATAGAATTTCTAATCCGAAATTAGGTAAGAAATAGCCATTGAAAATGTACTTTGATTGATTCTCCACGCAAGAAAATGTATCCGTTGAAGAGTAGGTGAGAAATATATTCGTTGGAACTGATCTGGCACTTTTAAAAATTGTCCACTGACAGGTTGGAGTCAGCTCCAACTTTTCATGTGTCGGCTCCAAATCGTATTCCCAAAAATAGCAAAAATAATCCGTCGTGGAGTCGGCTCCGACTTGACAAAGTGTCGATCACCGCTGTCTGGAGTCGGATCCCGATACTGATGTGTCGGCTCCAAGAATTACTCTGAAAAATATAGTCTCTGTAACTCAGGTTAGAGTCGGCTCCACAAATTCATGTGTCGGCTCCGAAACCCAGGTGTCAGCTTCGAACCGTGCCAAAAACATTGAACTATTCTGATATGCCCTGGGGTCGGCTCCAGCCATAGTAGGGCTCTAACTTCTGAACTTTTTAATAATCCATTAAAATTCAATTCAAAACTGATTTCTATATACCTTTTGGATAATTAATCGATCTTAATTCTTGAAACACTTATCAAATTTATCAGAAACACAATGAATATACTCATTGCTTTTGTTAATCATCAAAATCAATTAATTGGGTAAATAATTTCTCAATAATTTCCCAACACCAACCCATCGAGTATCAATCATTTATGGACTTTGCTCATTTGGTGAATCAAAGCATATACGCTATAAGTCTGAGTTCAGTGACTTGTTCAAGCTTAAGAACAATCGTATTCTCATAGCTATAAGTCAAATTTCATGATAGTACAATGCGAACTTCATCGGAAAAAGACCACTAGCCAAAACCCTCCCCAAAATCCCACTATCAGAGGTAATGCAACCACATTGCACACAACGCTTCTACCATAACCAGCATCCCTCCCCCTCCACCTTTGGGGTGGTAGGTGAGGAAACTACGGTCACAACAGGGAGCAAAGAGCTTCCATGTGGATTCTCTACCACCACTATTCTTGCCATCGCTGCTTCTATCACTGTTGCACTTACCACCACCGCTCCTTCCACATGCATGTACATTATCTAGGATTAAAATTTAACTTCAATGGTCGGATCCAAACCTCAAATGGTAATGTGTATTATTTATTTTTATTGTTGCGAGGATTATCCCATAAATCATTTTAAATTAGCTTAATTTTTTTAAAAATTAATTAAAATATATATTTAATTCTTAAACTTTAAAGAGTGTTTTACTTTGATTCTTCTCCTATAATTTTTTTTAAGATATCCTTAAATTTTTATTTTTGTTTTACTTAGTTCCTGCGGATAAAAAGTATTGACGTCGTGGCATGCTTATGTAGCAAAAAAGATATATTGCATTGAAGAAAAGTTTATGTAACATTCCATTCTCTTTTAAAAATCTTTTTTAATACCATTTTTCTCTCAAACCAATTGGATCATAACCTAATCCTCTTTCCCTCCGGCTAGTGCTTAGTCTCCGCCTTTCTTTTTTGCCAACGGTTAGCCTTTGCACCAAACCGATAATCATCTCTTGCCCGCGTGCAACCTAGCCCAACCCCATTTACACACATGATAGTTTTATAACTAGTTTTCTTCTATTTTCTTCAAGGGCGATAACCTCGCCAGAAGCTTGATATGGATCCTTTTTTTTCCTTAGCACAACTTGTAAGGCATCTTTTTTTTTGAACTATATCTTTCTATTTTTCTTCAAATGTTTATAAAAATTCTTTCACTTTTAATATGTGGCTCAAAATTTTTTACTAAGGTCTTAGAAGATGCAATCGGCCTAGTATTCACTTCATTGGCCCTTATTAAGGTAATGTCACTCCTCAACATAAAGAATACCCTAAGTGTCACTGTTTGTATCCCTTTTAAAGAAATTAACTGAAGGAGCAGAAGAGCCTCTTTAACCAATTGCTAGTTGGGGCTTTTGAGCTTGAAGCCAAAACTAGCTAAAGTTATCATCAATGTGGAACCCATCAGAAAGCCTCTCGAGTTTTAGCCCATCCCATATATATTCTTTACTTTGACAACAATTGGGTCCTTCTAAGAAGCTAGAAGTCAGCATATATACTAGATAAATAGCTTCAGTAGCACAAACTCATGCCTAATGTTGGCATTGATATATGCCTTTTACTTTGTTACTATGTATTTAGTAGATAAGTACTCTAAAATGAAAAAATCACATGATAACAAAGCTATTAATTATTAGTAAGTAACAAACTGTCTTGCAGCTACTCCATCAACAATCTTGTTCATTATTGTTATTTCTACCTCCAAGAAACTCAAGATTATCAAGAAAACTTTAAATGTAAGAATAATCTTTGTATCAGTCTTGAATATTTATCTAACCTTATGATTCAACATCAAATCCAAATATCTTTGACGATATCCGAGTTTCCTAATCTTTCATAACATTTGTTTTAGGATTCCTTGTCATTTCTGGAACCCATACATCTGGTGTTGTTTTCTCTTCATTTTTCTTCACAACAACATTATTAGCTCCTGAAGCACCATTCTGTCTTAGCATCATATAAAAGTAGAAGAATAGAAAAATAAACTTCTTTGGAAAGACACTAAGCTGTCCCATAGATATTTATGGAGACCCATAATGTCATCACGTTTCACATCGGCATGGTATTTAGCAAATTCAACCTCATTCATATCTGAGTTCCTGGCATTAATTAGCCGTGACTTAAACTGTAACTCCAGTACCATATAAATCATAAAGGTTATCACGCCCCAATCCCAAAATTTGAGCTAGGATGACAACCCGCCGCATGCCAGGCATGCAAGGCGTCTCAAACTTTATCACATAAATCAATATAAAGCAAAATTTACATCCATGATTTATTACAAACCATAATTATCCGTCTTGGGCTACCTGCCCTACACACAAGCAAATCTAAACTAAATCAATATAATGAAACTAAGTCTATTTAATAGAAACTCCTTCTATCCCAATTATCCTTCTTCATTCCTGAGGCTCTGAAAAATATTGTGAGAATTCTATGAGCTCACACTCAATAAGTAAGCCTAATATAATTTCAAAATTTTATTTATCATGCTATCAACAGGTTCATGTCATCAGATCAATTAATTTGAAACTTAATTGAATAATAATTACTAGAATGTATGTGATGTAAACAAAACATTGTTTATACTATCATTATGTTTCTGTATGTCTCACGGCCCTACAACACACATCTTGTATATCACTCTTAAATATCCCCTAAGAGGAAGGGTCCTGGTACCAGTATTCTATCATCTGTCATGTCATGTGATAATCTGTCATGTGATAATCTATCATGTGAGAATCTGTCATGTGATAATCTGTCATGTGAGAACCTGTCATGTGATAATCTGTCATGTGAGAATCTGTCATATGATAATCTGTCATGTGAGAACCTGTCATGTGATAATCTGTCATGTGAGAACATGTCATATGATAATCTGTCATGTGAGAATCGCGGTGACACATAAAGTTTTTCTGTCATTATCATAATTACATATTATCATAGTAACAACATGATTTTGCAAAAATGAATATAATTACATTTAACTGTAAGTTCACAGTTTATAAATTAAATAATTTATAAAATTATAATACTTGACTTACTTACCTTAGTACACAAATTTCAATTGATAACTCAGCTAATTGGACACCTGGGAACCTACAGTATCATTTTTCATTATTAAATTTCTAAAATCTGAATTATAAAATAATTCTTAAACTCTACCCAAACCACTTCACGGGCCCAACTTTGGGTTCGATTATCTCTCAATGTATACACCCAAATAGGGAAACAAAATTATCCCCAGAAACTAGAATCAATCCTGATTCGGGCCATATAATTATTTTACCAATCTCGGCCCATTATAGGGCCCAACACCCTGCCCAAAAGGGCTCCAGAAACGGCCTAACAGGGCCCAAAGATTGGACGGCCCAAACAGCCCAAAAATTCCTATCACCCAGGTCCTCTTGCTGTGAGCCTTTTCTGGAAACCTCCTCACGTTCCCACATGTAACGACTGGAATTAATTTTCTAAAGCCCCTCCACTCTCATGTACCTCTTCCGTGGAATTTCACCCGCTTCTTATCTCTAACTTTTTCAGGTAATAATATCAACCTCCAGCTCTCGTTGCAAACATTGAAGGCAAAGATACTACTGTTACTGTGTGTGAGTCAATGGACCGCTCCATTGGCCGACACCGCAGCATTGCAGCTGAGTAGCATACGTGGAGGCAGTTGGATGTCGTTCGATCGTCTGTAGGAACTCCTCAACGGCTCCGATCGTGCCTCCTCGTTCTCCTCCTACTCGCCCGAGGTGGAGACTAGAAGACGCCTTCAATCCTTCGTTGGATGCCTTCATTGGATTGATTTCATTCCCTTCCCGTAGACCTCTGCCCTTTAATTTATAGGTGCAGCCACCGCCTTATCCAAAGCTTCTCCCATCCTTATCCATATCCCATGCACCGCCTCAAATAACCCACTGCTCAATCTCTTCCAAAGCTTATCCCTTGATGGCCGTTTGAATAGGCTGATGAAGGGATTAAATTACAGCTGAAATTGATGCCTCAATCTTCATCCAAAAGTCCAACGGTGATTTTAGATAATGGCTAAGTAACGCCCCCAAAATCTATCCATATCTTGTGTTAGTTGCTTTTAGGATAATGACTGATTTATCCCTTCAAAACTGCTGGCTGGAAGGGATGCAGACTCCTCAAATCAAGGGATTTGGGACCCAATTAGTTACGAGGTATTTGAAAATACAATCATCTCCTCATATCAAGGGATTTGGGACTCCATTAGTTATGGGATATTTGAAAATACAATCATCAGGCATCTATTCCAGGAATATCGCGATTAAGTTTCGCGATCAGGTAATCACATCTCGGGGGTTTGAATTCAAACACCTCGCACAACTCTGATCTCGCGATCAACTCTCATGAGCAGTTAACGAAATCTGGGGGATTACATTCTCTCCTCCTTATAAAAATTTTGGCCTCGAAATTGATGCACTTTCATTAGAGAAAATTAGAATTCCAATTTTATCACACAATCAACTAAGTCTTTATTCAAATGTCAATAGTCGTAGCTACATCATTAACTATATTAAGACTCAAATAGTTATGGATACTTCTCTTTCATTTCCTCCTCAAGTTCCTAAGTAGCCTCCCTCTCAGAATGATTACTCCATTACACCTTGACATAGGGAATGGTACGCCGTCTCAGAACCTGATCCTTGCGGTCCATAATACGTACAGGGTACTTCTCATATGATAAATCTTTCCTCAACTGTATAGGCTCATATGCTATGACATGGCTAGGATCAGAAATATACTTCCTCAACATAGAGATATAAAAAAACATTGTGTACCCCAGCTAAAATCGAAGGCAGTGCCAGGCTGTAAGCAATCTCAAAAGGTCCAATATAACATGGACTTAGCTTTCCTCTAATCCCAAATCTCATCACATCTTTGGTTGGTAAAACTTTCAATTGATCTTCAACCCAAATTTCAAATCTTTTTTTTTGACATCAACATAACTTCCTTATTAACTCTGAGCTACATGAAGCTGCTTCAAATAACGATACCTTTTTATAGTTGTTAAACCAGCTCAGTATCCAAAAAATTTCCCCTCTAACTTTATTCCAACACGAAGGAGATCTACACCTCATATTGTAAAAAGCTCAAATGGGTCCATTAGTATTGGCTCAGTAATCTTTATAAGAAGAAATTTTACTAAGGGTAAGATGCTATCTCAAGCACCTCCTAAATCCATCACCAGGCTTGCAATATTTTCTCTAAAAATTAAATGGTTCTTTCAGACTATCCGTCAAGCCTTACAAAAATCCTCCATTGGAAAAAAAAAAATGAGTCTAATGGATTCGGACTCAATTTAATCAGTTTACCATTGCACCGGATATAAGATGGTCTTCTTCAAGTGCTTTGCAACTTCTAAATATGCCGACACTTATTTTTAATTTTTGATTAAATCATCATAACATACTTGGTTTCACTCTTGAATACTTCAAGCTAACATCATTAAGGTAATAACTCAGACATCTTTCATAATTATCATAATTAACTGATTCAATTCCTTTGAATATCTCAAAGTGACCTAACTGATCTAACTCAGATGGGATACATGGCTTATAAGGTCTATAGAGATTGAAGATGCGCTTACCACCCAAAGATACATTTAGAAAATTATAGTAATCTTTCTTTGATTTGAAAGTGATATTAGATGTATCCTCAGCCATCTTCCATAATTGATCAAAAATAAAATCATCTCCCTCCTCTTTCCTTGAAAAGATTCAAGCCACTTATGGCTGATTAACAATTTATCCATTCTGGGTAAAAAAACCTACCTAGAACTACGAAGAGAGGCATGGTAAGCAAGCATGATAGATTAGTGTTCTATCATCTTGATTCAGGAATCTATTAATAGATGCAAATCCTCATGAAATTCTTTATTAATGAAATTTATCTTATTCTTATCACTGCTAAAAATCTTTCACTTGCTACCTTTAAAACATTTGAATATTCATAACCAAAATCAATCCCAATGGTTCGCAGGGTCTACATGAACCTTAATCGCCTCAAAACTTAAGATCTTGTATTCTTCCTAAATAATCCATTGCGACACTACGTAGTCAACCATTTCAATAATATCA
Organism: Calamus simplicifolius; assembly: GCA_900491605.1. Taxonomy (NCBI): domain Eukaryota; kingdom Viridiplantae; phylum Streptophyta; class Magnoliopsida; order Arecales; family Arecaceae; genus Calamus; species Calamus simplicifolius. Next base: position 292,225 of record UESW01004859.1, on the reverse strand, counting down.
GTATCAATCATCTTCATAACCAACAAATTAGCCTTGAAGATGCAATTTTAATAATGCAAGTCCTCTTAGTAAAATCCACTATATATATCTGCATTCAAATTCAAATTTAATAATTCAAAATTCAAACATCTACTAAATCAAAATATAAAAATATCACATTGTCATCAATTGCAACTTCCAACTGTTGCATAATATTCCATTTATTCATCTACCTTGTATTGCATATTAAATTAAAGTCTCATGTACCCATGTTCTCTAGGGTCTAAAACCGTTGTTGGCTATTCCCAACCAAGCCCACGTAACCAGAGCCTCCAGGAGTCACTTGGTCTCCCGGCTGGCCAGGGTCACTAAACCAGAAGCCCTAATCATGTCACTGACTTCTTGTATGATAGGGTATTATTAATTTCTGCCAGGGCTAAAGTCCAGTCAACATCTTTATAGACTTCTAAATTTTAGGCTCTCAAAACACATTTACTTAAAATCATCTTAGAGTTATTATCCTTCCAGTGTCATTCTACTACTTTGTCTAGTGTCATCATATGTTTGTCCCTAAGGTCAAACCTAGGCTCTGATACCATATTGTAACGACCCGGGCCCACGGGCCCGTTTCGTTACAAGAAAGCAAGACGGACAAGGTCCACACCAACTTGGGCCACCACAGCCCAAAAAGGGATCCAATTGGTGCCTTATCCTTCTTACTTTACTATATATAAACCACTTAACCAACTCTCAATTATCCGATGTGGCACAATTGGGAGGGGCATCGTAATCTACCCCCTTAACACAGGCGACGTCCTCGTCATCAGGGGTAATTGATCACAACTACCAGGCAGGCAGGATTCTAGAGGTGGCCCCAATAGGTTTAAGAGGTGGCTCCCATCCCCCATGGATGTAGCACTTTGTCCTGTGTGGCACTTAGCTCCTGCACTTTCGATTGGTGCGAGGCTCTGATACCACTAAAGTTGTCACGCCCCAGTCCCAAAATTTGAGCTAGGATGACAACCTGCCGCATTCCAGGCATGCAAGGCATCTTGAACTTTATCACATAAATCAATATAAAGCAAAATTCACATCCATGATTTATTACAAACCATAATTATCCGTCTTGGGCTACCTGCCCTACACACAAGCAAATCTAAACTAAATCAATATAATGAAACTAAGTCTATTTAATAGAAGCTCCTTCTATCCCAATTATCCTTCTTCTTTCCTGAGGCTCTGAAAAACATTGTGAGAATTCTATGAGCTCACACTCAATAAGTAAGCCTAATATAATTTTAAAATTTCATTTATCATGCTATCAACAGGTTCATGTCATCAGATCAATTAATTTGAAACTTAATTCAATAATAATTACTAGAATGTATGTGATGTAAACAAAACATTGTTTATACTGTCATTATGTTTCTTTATGTGTCCCATGGCCCTACAACACACATCTTGTATATCACTCTTAAATATCCCCTAAGAGGAAGGGTCCTGGTACCAATATTCTGTCATCTGTCATGTCATGTGATAATCTGTCATGTGATAATCTGTCATGTGAGAATCTGTCATGTGATAATCTGTCATGTGAGAATCTGTCATATGATAATCTGTCATGTGAAAACCTGTCATGTGATAATCTGTCATGTGAGAACATGTCATATGATAATATGTCATGTGAGAATCGCGGCGACACATAAAGTTTTTCTTTCATTATCATAATTACATATTATCATAGTAACAATATGATTTTGCAAAAATTAACATAATTACATTTAACTGTAAGTTCATAGTTTACAAATTAAATAATTTATAAAATTATAATACTTGACTTACTTACCTTAGTACGCAAATTCTAATTGATAACTCAGCTAATTGGACACCTGGGAACCTACAGTATCATTTTTTATTATTAAATTTCTAAAATCTGAATTATAAAATAATTCTTAAACTCTACCCAAACCACTTCACGGGCCCAACTTTGGGTTCGATTATCTCTCAATGTATACACCCAAATAGGGAAACAAAATTATCCCCAGAAACTTGAATCAATCCTGATTCGGGCCATATAATTATTTGCCAATCTCGACCCATTATAGGGCCCAACACCCTGCCCAAAAGGGCTCCAGAAACGGCCTAACAGGGTCCAAAGATTGGACAGCCCAAAAATTCCTATCACCCAGGAATTCTTGCCGTGAGCCTTTTCTGGAAACCTCCTCACGTTCCCACATGTAACGGCTGGAATTAATTTTCTAAAGCCCCTCCACTCTCACGTACCTCTTCCGTGGAATTTCCACCCGCTTCTTGTCTCTAACTTTTCCAGGTAATAATATCAACCTCCAGCTCTCGTTTGCCACCCGCTTCTTGTCTCTAACTTTTCCAGGTAATAATATCAACCTCCAGCTCTCATTGCAAACATTGAAGGCAAAGATACTACTGTTACTATGTATGGGTCAATGGACCGCTCCATTGGCCGACACCACAGCATTGCAGCTGAGTAGCGTACGTGGAGGCAGCTGGATGTCGTTCGATCGTCTATAGTAACTCCTCAACGGCTCCGATCGTGCCTCCTCGTTCTCCTCCTACTCGCCCGAGGTGGAGACTAGAAGATGCCTTCAATCCTTCGTTGGATGCGTTCGTTGGATTGATTTCATTCCCTTTCCGCAGACCTCTGCCCTTTAATTTATAGGTGCAGCCACCGCCTTATCCAAAGCTTCTCCCATCCTTATCCATATCCCATGCACCGCCTCAAATAACCCACCGCCCAATCTCTTCCAAAGCTTATCCCTTGATGGCTGTTTGAATAGGCTGATGAAGGGATTAAATTGCAGCTGAAATTGATGCCTCAATCTTCATCCAAAAGTCCAACGGTGATTTTAGATAATGGCTAAGTAACGCCCCCAAAATCTATCCATATCTTGTGTTAGTTGCTTTTAGGATAATAACTGATTTATCCCTTCAAAACTGCTGGCTGAAAGGGATGCAGACTCCTTAAATCAAGGGATTTGGGACCCAATTAGTTACGAGGTATTTGAAAATACAATCATCTCCTCATATCAAGGGATTTGGGACTCCATTAGTTATGTGATATTTGAAAATACAATAGTCACGCGTTATCTATTCCAGGAATATCGCGATTAAGTTTCGCGATCAGGTAATCACATCTCGGGGTTTGAAATTCAAACACCTCGCACAACTCCGATCTTACGATCAACTCTCACGAGCAGTTAATGAAATCCGGGGATTACAAAGGTAAAGCTTCCATGAAAAAGATCTCTTATTTATGATTCTCCTTGCTAAACTGGCTTTAACATCCTTAAGGTGCTTCCTGCCATTCAAACTTCCATCTTATCAACATACTCCACAATGGATATGGACACATGAAACTTATGAGGGTATGGATTCACCCTACCTGCCTTCAAGAATGCAATGATTTTCAACCTATTCTCATAGTATTATGCAGTGTCCATATTTTCATTGTCCGCAGAAGATATGGCTTTTGAAACTGAAAATTTGCCACAACCAGCGTCCTCCTCTTCCTCTTTGAGCCGCTCTTAATTGAGGGCTTTGGCCTTGGAGGTTTTCACGGGGGCTTCGGCCTTAAAGGAGTTCACGAAAAGGCCGAATTCTACAAGAAAATAGCATAACAGTGACGAAAATTTTCATCACTATTTCATCACAAACTGGGTTTAGTGACGGATTAGTGATGGAAATCTTATCATCACCATTTTTTCCGTCACTAAATTTAGTGACGGAAAGAGCATCGTCTCAAAATAATAGTGACGGATTTGTGACGAAATTTTGTCATAAATTTATGATGAAATATTCCGTCATAAATTTATGACGAAATATTTCGTCAAAAATTTATGATGAAACATATTTTTCGTCACTAAATTGTGACGGATTAGTGACGAACCATTGTCACTCATTATTCCGTCACTATTACATCATAAATATTTTTGTCACTATTCCATCACAATTTAGTGACGGATTATTGACAAAAAGTTTAGTCACTAGTCCGTCACAAATATTCCATCACGGTTTAGTGATAGATTGTTGATGGAATGCATATCACTAATAGCTCCATCACTATGCCATCATAATTTGCTGATGGATTAGTGACGAAAGAATCCATTAATCATCCGTTATTGTTCCATCACTAATCAATCACTAATATTTTCGTCACTAATCCATCACTATTATTTTTATCAGAAATTCATCACTAATCCTTCATTAACCTAATAAAATTTCATCAAAAAAGGAGCCACCGCCAAGCAGTAGATTCTAGAATCATTTCCGATATATCTAATTAATGCAGTACTGAGTCAGAAAAGTCACTAATTTTGTGACGGATTAGTAATGGAAGGGCAATAATCACTAAATTAGTGATGGATGGACTAATCTGTCACTAATTTAGTGACGGATTGCCTCATCCATCACTAAATTAGTGACGGATGAGGCAATCCGTCACTAAATTAGTGACGGATTAGTGACGGAAGGCCAATCCATCACTAAATTAGTGACGGATGGGGCAATCCATCACTAATTTAGTGACGGATTGCTCTTCCATCACTAATTAGTGATGAATTAGTGACGAAAGGGCAATCCATCACTAATTTAGTGATAGATTTCCCATTCATCACTAATTTTGATGGATTAGTGACGGAAAATAATTCGTCACTAATTAGTGACGATTGTTTTCATTACTAATTTGTGACGGATTAGTGACGAAAAAGCAATACATCACTAAGTTAGTGACAGATTGCCTCATCCGTCACAAAATTAGTGACGGATTGCCCCATCCGTCACTAATTTGTGATGGATTAGTGACGGAAGAAATATCCGTAACTAATCCATCACTAATTTAGTGACGGATTGCTCTTCCGTCAGTAATTTGTTATGAATTAGTGACGGAAGGACAATCCGTCAATAAATTAGTGATGGATTTCCCATCCATCACTAATTTTGATGGATTAGTGATGGAAAATAATTCGTCACTAATTAGTGACGATTGTTTTTCATCACTAATTTGTGACGAATTAGTGACGAAAAGCAATCCATCACTAAGTTAGTGACGGATTGCTCTTCCATCACTAATTTGTTATGGATCAGTAACGGAAGGGCAATACGTTACTAAATTAGTGACGGATGTGATAGTTCATCACTAATTTAGTGACAGTTTAGTGACGAAAAAATAAATCCGTCACTGATTTTAATTTTTTGTCACTATTTTGTTACTAAACCGTCACAATTTAGTAACAAAAATTTTCATCACTAATTTTCGTCACTATTTTGACATTTTCTTGTAGTCGAAGATGCTCTTAGTTATTACTTCCAACTTCTTCCAACATTTGAGTGTGAGAAAGGAAGATTGGTTGAGCCGATGGGGAGATTGGAGTAGAGCACAGAAGAGGATGTTCATGCTCTTTCAGCAAGCTTTAAAGCACCTTAGTGGCCATGGTTATGTAATTGTGAACCATTTTTGTACCTTACAGAATGACCATGACATATTTCAGACATTTGAAGGGAACAACATAGTTTTGCTATAGCATGTAAAGCTGCAACTTGCTCTTATTAGTTAAATGATAGATAGTGATTTGATTATTTATTTTTTCCTTACATAGGTTGCAGCAAACCTCTTGAAGCAGTACAAGTATCAAGGTGGGATCTTGCAGCCACATGGAGTTACTTAAGAATGTCTTCATATTTATCCCAACCAGATTCTGTGACTGCTCGTCAATACAAATCCTGGCAAGAAGCCCCCTAAGTCTCAACCCATCCCATCTTCCGAGCCCCTTGTCCTCATCTGAAAATTTGTGTTCAGTTATAGCCTTTCTCGCCCGTCTTGAATGAGGTCTGATGTGCAAAGCTCTAGTAGTGGTAAGAAGCTATCATGTTACTTGTACCACCCTCTACCTCTCTTTTCCAGTAGTGCGCCACCTCTTCTGTAACTCCATGTTCATAATAGAAAATACAGGGATACAGATGAAAGGAATTTTAACAAAAAATGTTTCAATATATACTTAAAAAAACTTATATTTCTTAAGTAATTTCTTAATAATTGATTTTATTTTTTTAACCCATTTGTTATTCTAATGCCAGAGCAATTAGACACAAAATCACAACATATAAAAAAATGTGCAGTTTCTCTGAGCCCAACAGTCTGCTGGTTGGATTTGAGGGTTGGCTAGGACAAAAAGAAAGAGAACGGTACAGATAAATTCAGTCAAGCATGAGCCGCTTTTTGATTCTTGAGTAGTTGCAAGTCTACCAGACGAGTATTATCATTGTAAATCTATCAATCTTTATGTTTGGAGCTTATGGATGATTCTACTCAAGTTCATTCTACACCTTCCTTGACCCTGGTTACAGTCCTAGTGCTGATATGACCACTTTGATACTGTTGTGTCAGCTATTCTTGCACTCTCACATTGCAGTATGTATGCATGTTCCCCCTTTGGGTTTTACGAAATGTGAGATTAGGCACATTGAAATATGCATGTCACACTCGGAATTTATCAAAAAATAATTTCTGATGGTGCATACATCGGGAGATGCGGCCTTGGAAGGCTGAACCAGATGGACTGGTCTCAAAATACGATAATAACATTCCTCTCCTTGGCGAACTGGTGTAGTTCAATCGAGCATCATGAAGAATCATCACCTTGTGGTGCGGATAGGCCATAATTAGGGTGTGGCCCCTGCACACAAGGAAAGCTAACATGAAATGTCACTCCCATTGAGGACAGAGGTTGCTTCCAGTTTGTAGGATGCATTCTCAGGTCATTTTGGTACACTCATGATCTCGTTTTAGGTTCGGATCAAAAACCAAAATCCTAACATCATTTTTTTCAGTTTCTGCCATCTCTTAAGTGGGTGTCAGCGAAAAAGATAAAACCCAACCCAATTCTTGATAGAACAATCGCCACTCATATTGAACAAACCTCTTTGTTAGCTCCATCGCTGCACACCAATTTTTGCCGGATAATGTTGCGATAAATGATAATGCAGTTTGTCCCGTGAGTCGTGACGATCAATTAGGGGGCTTTGGTTTTCTGAGTCGAAGCTCATTTCTATTTCGCTGTGTTACGAAATGGAAGTTTCAAAAATTGAACTTCTAGTTACAACAAGTTGAGAACATTACACATTGTGTATAGAAAAAGCTTTTCGGCATCGTATGTGATGCAGAAGCGCACGTTGACTCCATGCGATGCTTAAAAGAATAAAATTATTTTTGACATATGCGACCGTACACACATGCACATTACTTGCATTCCTACACCGACGGCTATGCCAAAAGAAACAGCCCACCACAGCTACACCACATTGTTCAAAATTGGTAATGGAGTTTCCACTAAATATTCATTTGAACTCACGGCACTCACAAGGTCATTGACATGAGCTTGTAAGTCGATATTATAAATTCCATAATACATTCAACACTAGATGATTTTTACAATTATAAAGTTCACCAGCCAAGGAACAGGTAAACATATAAATTAACCTTTGTTCTGTAAGGAAAGGTGCAAACATATAATTAACCTTGTACTTTATAAGGAGTCCACCAAATAAGTTTGCTAACGTCAACCTCCAAACCACCACGGCCTGCAGCCTTTAGGTGACGATCAAGCACCTTTTGGATCCGCACACACCACATGCTGTCCCTTCCTATGCTATATCAGGTCCAGACTCCGTAGAATGCTCAATATGTTATCGGCTTTTATTGCGGTCATATCACTGACTCCTGCAGAAAATAAGAAACCTGCGTCAAAAACATGGAACATGGGAATGGCAGGTTCCTTTCAATGGAATACAAAAAAGGTAGCCATCCGGATAATGTCCTATCATATGTTTCAACACTTGATGCATCTGCTCCAAGGAAGCTTCACAAGCTTCATAATTCTGCCTATGAAAGAAGGGGGAAGCTATTATTCACATCTGCTTCAAATCATAAGTAGGTAGTCCAAATCATAGATCATAATGATCAGATTCTAGGATCACAAATAACTAGCATCCATTTTACTTGTAAATGATTTTTATGCAGAAGAAAAACAGTAGAATTTAATACTGTATTAAGAAAATTACATTGTTAATCCAATTGCTGAATTTATTTTTAAACTGTAAATTATATACAATTTCCTGCAGCCTGATGCTGCTTACTAATCTGCCCATCAATTTTCTCTCTAGATCACAAGTTCTAGTGTCAGCATTTTGCCACTCACCAATAGAAGGACAAATTTAAACGAGAATCCTATATGGCTTGTCAATATTAAAAAAAAAATTACAAAACTTTTATTTTCCTTGGGTTAGAAGGGAGTGATTGCAGAAACGGTATTTGAAACAAATGGCTTGTTCGAATTAGTACCTGTCAAAGTGACAAAAGACAGATTTCAGTAACACACTGTGACCGCTCCATCTAAAAAATGTTACATCCTTATTTTTTCATGCAATGATAAGCTAATCTTGATTGTCAGAGTTTCATGGATTCCAAACCAACTTCTCATATAGAGGATACTAGTCCACAGTAGACACATATAAGACAGAGCAACCAGAATGGAAGCCTCCTGAAATAAAATTCGCGGGGAACTGTGATCCTATGATAAAATTAAAGGGGCAAAAAAATATAAGGATTAAGGAATGCTTACCTTCATGGAGATGTTGCCTTTGTGCTTTATCAGGATGTCTAAAAGAACCCTTGTCCAATACCCTCGGTAACTTAACAGCCCAAGGTCAGAAAGTGGTCGTTCTGGGGTCCCCACTTTGCCCTCTTTCTTTAAAAGTTCATAGGCTGCTTAAAATTGACATTGAATTAAAAACATAATGATTATTAGGAGATTTAACATAGATATGCACCATGTCAATATATCTAGTTTGATAACACCCAGCTCACTTACAAAATATCAATGCATTCAGGATATGATATGTGATAAAGATCAGATAAGGGGAAATTCATAATAAACACAAATATGGGTACCCGTGACCTGGCCAAGTTGTCATATTGTATTCAAGGAAACACTAAAGATGAAAGAATGAGGAATATGGAATGCAAAATCATTTTAAACCCTTCCTATTAAATAAAGAACTAATCATTTAATCATTAATAGAGTTAATGATGAAATCATCCTAACAACTTTCATCTAGCATTATTTTTCATCATCCACTTTTTTAATAAAAAGGTTTTAAGTCCCATGGGATGGGGCCATCTTGGTTTTCTATGGAATGAGATATCCCGCAATACTTACAAATGAAAGATACCCTAAGATGCGTTAATTGAAATGCAGGAATGATGGAAGGATAGCTCCATTCCAACAATTGAGATAGCAATCAGTCTCGGTGTCTCGTAGGATGTCTCTCATTGGGATTTGAAACCATAAAAATAGGCGCATATTGCGACTCCAACAAACAACACCTGCATTACCCAGAAACTTCAAAATCTGGGTTTTCTGTGTCTGGACACTTGTACGCCAGACACTTCATAACTCTCCTTAACACTTTAAATCAGATCATACATCAACTTTTGACACCCATACCTAAAGTTTTCAGGTCTGATAAAACATTTAGCAAAAGTATTTACGAATCTATGAAATTACAAAAGCAATTGATCCTTAAAAGTATACATTATATACATATGCTTCAAATTTAAAGGACACTAATATAAAATTATTGGCATGTCCCTATGTCTGACCATCTGGAGACACTTTGGACACACCTGTATCATATCCCCAGGTAACATTGCCACCAAGCCACCTCCATCAGCAGCTACTCACAATGTTGCCACCAATAATACATCTTCACCACCATTCTCTCCTTCATTGCTGCCATTGCACTAGTACCGCCATATATCCCACCACATCACCAACAACAATAACAGCCACCATCATTGTCATCAGTGTAGAATTTTTTTTGCTTCTTCCACAACCATTTGCCTGCTAATATTTGAATTTGTCCTACAAACACCACCTTCACTCTGCCAATAGTGTAAACTGTACCATGATCCAAAAACCAGACATAGCATTGCCGGGGATTATTATTGCCACCATCTATTTGCCAAGATATCCAACACCAATCATCATCATAATATCATCATAACCAACATCACTGCAACCCTGACATAATGCCATAATGCCACTACACTGATGCCAAAATAAAACATTCAACACTTCACCCTAAAACCAACTAGAAAGCCTTCTCAATTATGGATAAAGATAGAAGCCATCAAAATTTGATAGCATTTTATCACCAGATCTTAAAGATTTTCATAAACTACAAAATGGCAGGGTCCCTTTTTTTTAGGATAACACCAGAAAAAGAACATAGCCTTGGATGGACCAGATTCATTTGAAAAGGATTTGTGAACATATTCAAAGCAAACAATTTGATATTCTGAGAATAGAATTATCAAAAGAAGAACAAGGTAAACATCAATGGGGAAGTTAAAAGCTTACAGAATGCAATTAGAAATTTCCCATATCCTTTTCTCTGATAGGAGGAAGAGTGAGAATGCATGCCAAGTTATATGATTCCTCTGAATGCTTTTCCTGCATTATAAGACAAAGAAAATAAGGCATCAAAATTGAGAAGAGCATAAAAGTGTAATTTTTTATAACTAATAAAATAACTAATGAAAGAAACAATTAAAATAAATGTACAAGACTGCATATAACAATAATTTGGCTACTTTTGGTCATTCCCCCGATACACATAACTCTTTTCCCATATATTGACAATTTACTCTGTTGCTCCGCCGATGATATGCACATTCTAAGTCCAAATGATTGCACTTCTATTAACCACCATACCTCCTACCCTTCTCTCATATGTTGCTCTCTATTAACCACCATATTTCTGACATGTATAATAAATCTACTTTGCTAAATCTAAGATTTCTCATGGTAAACTCACATAAATCCCCAAGCACGGTTCAAAACCAATTTCCAATCTTCCACTTGTTTTCCAAACCCATAGGGCCCTATTTGGGATGTTCCATTTGGATCTGGTAAGATCAGCAGGGAAGAGAGAGAGAGAGATGAAGCACAAGTGGAAGAGGGAGAGGGAAGGGGCTTGTCCGACCTGTTCCTTGCTGGATAAAAATAAAAACTCTGAAGGTCATCTTTAATCAGACTATGATTGGGCCCACAAATCTCCCTCTCCCTCCCTCACAACCCAACCCCACCCCCCCCCCCCAAAAAAAAAAAAACCCAAAAAGGGGGTAAAAACTATCCTGCTTCCTTCAGGTGCACTGGTGCCCTCTCTCACACCTATCTCACTAGATCCAGTAGGAGTTTGCTAAATATGCCAACCCTTAAATTGAAAGATGAACCTAATGTACATATAACACAACTTAAAATATTAAATGGTGATTTGGCTTACCCATCAAAATCTTCCTTCTCATATAATGACTTTTAGTTCAAATAATTTTATTGCTTGATGGGTGTCACCAATCCATGGTGTGTTACTCATGTGAACAAAAACCTGACACTAAAAAATTCTCTAGTCCTCACTAAGCTCATGGAACTTTGATCCTTCTCCAGAAATTATTCCCTGAATTCAATCTCCCCTTGTCAAGCATATGTTATACAGACCAATTATTTTTCTAGACCTTCCTTTTATGGCATTTACCAGATGTTCATGTAAAATCTGACTTCTGCCAGTTTTCCATGTTGCATCTCCATCTTTCTCCTTCATTACCATTTTCTCATTGATGTTTGAAGCTCATTCAACTTTGTAGTGCTCACCAAGTCTCAGTAGCAATATTTCAAATTCTATTCCTCAGCTTATAATAATCCTTTCTCAAGTTTCCCTAAGATTCTATACTTGGGCGGAGCCTGAAATTTTTCATTTTTTATTTTTGGTGGGGGTTAGGGCGTTTTTTTTTTTTTTGGGGGGGGGGGGGGGGGGGGGGGGGGGGGGGCAAAAATAATAATAAATAAAGCATGATAATTTTGTTCTAAAGAATTTTTGTCAAAAAAATCTTGTAAAGTGATTGATAGTTTCTCCATGATTAGAAGGTGCATATGAATAAACACCTAAAGCTTTTATAGAGACTCAACAATTTAAAATGAAAAAGGAAAAAGATGTGGTTGGTTACCAATGACAGGTTAAGATGAGTGGCTCAAGGTTTATGAAGTTTGACAACCCTTTGTGGAAATATGGGATTCAAAAATAAATAAACCATAAAGCGGTGTACTATAATATTATGTAGTATACAAGGTAAATATCCTAATATAAAGTTACTCCTTTATGGTGCAAGACCTCAAAACATGGAATAGCAAAAAACGAGTCTCTAAATCTTCTCTTAGCCATGTTCTAGCATGATCTTGATACGAGATAAAAGACAAAAAAGAACCAAGTTGATTGGAATCATGTAAAAAAGTTAGAGAAAATACAATGGGAAAAAAATGATTTGTGCGAATTTCCACATAACATGTGCCATCACCAACAAATTGTCAAAGATTGGTTTGAAACAAGATAAATAGGTGGTTTTTACTATGATCAAGGAAAATAATAAGGGACGGATGTGGTTGCACTCCACGTTCAAGTTGAGAGAAACAACGGATTTGGGAAACCTAATAAAAGAAAGAAGTCATGTTTGTTAGTAAAGAAAGAGTTACAATGCACTACAAAGCAAAAAATTACAAATGCTGCACCCACTTATAGTCACAGAGTACAAAGCAGTGAATGGGATTTGTCAAGGCTTCCTTATCTATCACTTCACAGTTAAGATAGTTCCTTGACCAATGGGAATACAAACTAACATCCTTGTCTAACAAATCTATTTTGCTAGGAAAATATATTTGACAATAAATTGAAAGGATCAGCACCTGTCCCTAGATCATCTTACCATCAAGAAAAACAGAAACATAGCATTTATATAAAGAGGGGCCATGCCAAGAGATTAGGGGTGTGATGATTACAGCTGTTCTGGGGAAACGGGGATGAAGGAGAGGAGGGGCAAGAGAAAGCTTAAAGGTCCATGATAGAGGACCTTTGGGATTCTCCATGGGGCATGGCCTCCACAAACCCCCATGGATCCTCCACAAACCCCCATGGATCCACCCATCTATACCTTCTATGTATTTGCAGCAAGCCCTTTTGAACGATAGTGATCTTATATACCTTAAATGCTACTACCATCTTCCCTAATCCAAATCCTATGCATTTTAAGCCACCCAAGCACTTCCTCAGCTATGCACTGAGGTCTGCAGTCAAATGTTTCAACAGCATATTTTGTATGATTTTGCATTTCATTTTTCCATTGTCATTAATTCATGCCTATAATTATTTAAGTAAGAGGCAACACAGAAGAAGGAAAATTAGCACTAGTGGACGTTGGAATCTCAACCTATAATTGGATTGAGAAGCACTGAGCTGCGTGATAGAGATGAAAGCAAAACACTGCCCTATTGGAAATACAAGTAATATTTTAGGCTACATTGCAAAGTATTCTTCTATCAACTTTGATATTGGATTATGGACAGGAACCTCTATTGAATTTCTTATACCACATGAAAATTATCCATGATCAGGAAACCTGAGAATCAAAATTTGCAATTATATCAAAGAGGATTCTTCAATGTACAATTTTGGTTTTCTTTGCCGATAATAAGATAAATAAATACTATATATTTTTCCCTATGCACTTGCTCACTGTAAGTATAATGCACAGAAACAAACATATGCATGTATTCTTTCTAAACCCACTTAATATATAGAAACAAACACCTCCTACCAGTGCTCAAAAACTGCATCCTTAAAGTGTTCATGTAGCAATTGTAAGACTTAATTGCTTAAACATAATTACCTCCAGCCATTATTATTTAATGGTGGTAAGGAATCCGATCTTCCTGGTTTTCCTTTGGACTGCACGGGAGATCTTCCTTTCTTAGGGATCTCGATTGATCTTCCCTTTCTCTTCTCGATGGATCGGTCTTCTAATCAACGAGCTCTCGCATTCCAGATGGTGTATGCCTTCAGGATTGCTCTTGATCAGGGACTCAATTCCAATGCCTCCGCTTTTAGGTTTCTCTCTCGAGAATCTTAGGATCTCTCTCGAGAACCCTGTTCTAAAACCTTAGGATCTCTCTCGAGAACCATGTTCTAAAACCTTAGGATCTCTCGAGAACCATGTTGTAAACCTTAGGATGGGTTCCCTTTTATACCCAATTCCTTCACCGCATGCCCCATCAAGCGAGCGTTCAGGTATTAAGGGAGGGGGGCTGCTATCACTTTAATAGGAGAAACGTTTAGTCAATAAAATAGGACCATTATTAAGACGGGTTACTACATTCTCCCACTTGGTCCGTATATTTTATCAACACTGAACAAGAAACTAAATACATGAATCATAGCGATAGGTCCTCTATAATTGAGTATTATCTTCTATGTATTACAATGCATTCAATTTCTTTATCATCATTCCAAATGTGACAACATAACATAATGAATAAACCATATGTTTATTCAGAGTCCAAAAGAAAAGTTTGTCATTTCTCAAAAGTCATATAACGTGTACACCTGAATGAGAAATAAACAAACGATTGAAATAAGAGTTTCTTTGTACAAATTGTTATCAATACAATTATATCATGGAACCAACTCCCATTCTTATCACATGATCCTTAAACTTCTTAATTGGCATGCCTTTAGTCAAAGGATCAGCTATCATCAATTCAGTGCTAACGTGTTCTATGACCACTTTATTCTCTTTAACACGTTCTCTTATGGCTAAATACTTAATGTCGATATGTTTACTTCGACTACCACTCTTATGGTTTTTAGCCAAAAATACAGCAGCTGAATTGTCACAGTACAGTTTAATTGGCCTAGTAATGGAGTCAACAATTCTAAGCCCTGAGATGAAACTCTTCAACCATACACCTTGCGATGTAGCCTCAAAACAAGCAACGAACTCTGCTTCCATAGTAGAGGTAGCAGTCAAGGTCTGCTTTGCACTCCTCCATGATATGGCTCCACCAGCTAACATAAATATAAATCCTGATGTTGATTTCCGAGAATCAACGCAGCCAGCAAAGTCCGAATCTGAGTAGCCCTCTATCTCCAAATGATCAGTTTGTTTATACATGAGCATGTAGTCCTTGGTCCCTTGAAGATACCTCATGACCTTTTTAGCAGCTCTCCAATGGTCTAAACCTGGATTACTCTGATATCTTCCCAACATTCCTACTGCAAATGCAATGTCAGGTCTTGTGCAAACCTGAGCATACATTAGGCTTCCAACAGCTGAAGCATATGGAATGTTGTGCATCTGTTCCCGTTCAAGTTCATTTTTAGGGCACTGGTTCAAAGCGAACTTGTCACCCTTCACTATAGGTGCAACACTTGGTGAACAATTTTTCATCCGAAATCTCTCCAAGACTTTATTGATATAAGTTTCTTGAGACAATCCCAAAATGCCTCGAGATCTTTCTCTATGGATCTTAATGCCAATGACATAAGATGCCTCACTCATATCTTTCATATCAAAATTTTTAGAGAGAAATTGTTTCACCTCATGTAGCAACCCTTTATCATTGGTTGCAAGTAGAATGTCATCCACATATAGGACCAAGAAACAAATTTTGCTCCCACTAACCTTCTGGTATATACATTGATCCATGATGTTCTCTTCAAAACCAAAGGAAGAGATCACATCATGAAATTTTAAATACCACTGACGTGAGGCTTGTTTCAATCCATATATGGATTTCTTAAGTTTGCAAACCAAATGCTCACCATCACTAGAGGAAAATCCTTCAGGTGTTTCATGTAAACCTCTTCCTCTAGATCTCCATTAAGGAATGCGGTCTTCACATCCATTTGATGTAACTCAAAATCAAAATGAGCTACCAATGCCATAATTATTCGGAGAGAGTCTTTCTTGGATACAGGAGAAAATGTCTCCGTGTAGTCGATTCCTTCCCTCTGAGTGAATCCTTTGGCAACGAGTCTTGCTTTATATCTCTCAATGTTGCCTTGTGAGTCTTTCTTTATTTTGAAGATCCATCTACATCCAATGGCTTTTACACCATCAGGCAACTCAACAAGATCCCAGACTCGATTAGATGCCATAGATTCCATCTCTTCTTTCATGGCATTGAACCACAAGTTTGATTCCTTAGAACTCATGGCTTGTGAAAACGTTTCAGGATCATTTTTGGCTCCAATGTTATAGTCAGATTCATGTAGATACACAACATAATCACTAGGAATTGCTGATTTCTTTATTCTAGTTGATCTTCTTAATGTTGTGTCAATGACCTCTTGAGGAGTATCTTGCACAACTGATTGTTGATGAACAACACGATCTTCTAGATTACCATCAGCTTGTGAAATCTCAATGACTGGTTGTTGGGCACTTAATTGAGTTTGAGGAGTGCTATAAATAACAACCAATCCCTCACTTGAAGTGGAAGCTGGAATAACTGAATGATCTTTCTTAGAAGAAGCCAAATACTGAGATTGATCACTCCCACTGATCAAGTCATTCTCAAAAAATTTTGCATTTCTTGATTCCACAATCCTAGTGCTGTGAGATGGACAATAAAATCTATAACCCTTGGACTTCTCAGCATATCCAATAAAGTATCCACTGATAGTCCTTGGATCTAGTTTCTTTTCTTGTGGATTATAGACTCTTACTTCAGATGAGCATCCCCAAACACGTATATGTTAGACTCGGTTTCAACCTTTAAATAACTCAAATGGCGTTTTGGAAACAGCCTTGGTTGGAACCCGATTCAATATATACGCAGCAGTTTTAAGAGCTTCAGTCCACAAGGATTTAGGTAACTTAGAGCTGACAATCATGCTCCTTACCATGTCCAATAATGTTCGGTTTCTCCTTTCAGCTACACCGTTTTGGTCAGGAGACCCTGGCATGGTGTATTGTGCAACAATTCCATTTTCTTCAAGAAACCGAGCAAACGGACCAGGTGCTTGTCCATTCTCAGTGTATCTACCATAATATTCTCTACCTCTATCTGACCTCACAATTTTAATTTGCTTGCCGTATTGTTTCTCTACTTCTGCCTTAAATACCTTAAAGGCATCTAATGCTTCGTTCTTATTATGAAGTAGGTAGAGATACATATATCGTGAATAGTCATCAATAAATGAGATGAAGTATCTCTGACCATACGAATCCATATCTGGGCTACAGATATCCGTATGTATGATCTCCAGTATTTCCGAACTTCTCTTGGCATTTTTCTTGGACTTGTTGGTTTGCTTTCCCTTTATGCAGTCCACACAAGTATCAAAATCAGTAAAATCAAGAGTATCAAGTACTCCATCTTTTACTAATCTTTTAATTCTCTCAATGGAGATATGACCTAATCTCCGATGCCACAAAATAGAGGAATTCTCATTTATAACACATCTTTTCATACCAGTTTGGGCGTGCATCACATTATAGGTGGTATTATTTTTCAGATTGATTTGGAAAAGATTGTCTGACAATGTACCATTCCCAATAAGCTTAGATTTATAAAATAAATCAACAGAGCTTTTATTAAAATTAAAGCAATATCCTGCTGGTACAAGCCTTGATACTAAATCAAATTTCTAGAGAAACTTGGAATATAAAATATCTTTTCCAAATCCAAACAAAACCAGAATGTAAAATAAGTCTGCACGTTCCAATTGCTTCCACATGTGAACCCATCTTGTTTCCTGAATAGATGCTTTGTTCACTTTCCAATGGTTTCCTTTGATTTAGAAAACCCTGCAAGGTATTTGAAACATGGATTGTAGAACCAGAATCAATCCACCATGTGTTATGACATATAACCAAATTAGATTCATGACATACGAATGAGGTTAGAGTACCTTTCTTGTCAAGCCAAGCTTTGAATTTGAGACAATCTTTCTTTATATGTCCTTTCTTCTTGCAAAAGAAGCACTTGGACTCCTTCTTGTCTTCTGTATGGATGGATACTTTACCCTTTCCTTTGCGTTTGGCTTTGGGAGCTTTAGTCTTTCTGTGAGTGACTAAATGTGCACTTTCTTCCATTTCTAAAATCAGCCTCCCTTCCTCTTGAACACACATGGTCAGAAGTTCATTAATTGACCATTTGTCCTTATGTGTATTGTAAGATATTTTGAAGGGACTATATTGCTGTGGGAGTGAGCTCAAAATAAAGTGCACCAAGAAAGATTCTGACATCTCAACCTCTAGGGATTTCAACTGAGCTGCAATGTCCCTCATCTTCATGATGTGCTCACGCACACCTCCAACCGAAGTGAGCTTCATTGATGATAATTTTGTCATTAGGGTGCTAGCCATTGCCTTATCTGAAGACTCAAATTGTGCATCAATAGCCTTCAAAAGTTCTTGACATTTTTGCACTCAGGAATTGAACCACGTATACTAGCAGAAATTTTAGTACGTATGAACATCATACTGAGGCGATTGGACCGTTCCCATCGTTCATACGCAACAATCTCAGCCTGAGTGCTAGTAGATGTAACTGAATGTGGTTCATCCTTCCTGATAGCATAGTCAATATCCATGCACCCTAATTGAAGAAGAATTCTCTCCTTCCATAATTTATAATTATCACCACTTAAATCGGGAATATCACATTTCATCAGAAATATTAACAGGCAAAATAGCTGCATAAAAAATAAAATCATGTTCATGTAGTTGAATTTGAGGCATATAACTTGATGTCATGTTTTACCAATGTAAACATGCAATAACATGAATCAATAACATACAATAACTACCTGTGGGCTAAGTTATTATACTCAAATAGACTCATTAGCTTAATGATGTGACTAACAAATTATATTCCTTTCTTAATTCCTGTGGGTAATTAAGAAAATAATTTGTTATCGCATCCTAATTAATTATATTAGTGCAACAAAAATTCCTGTGGGATAAGATTCATTACATTAATATAATTAGTCACAATTAATGTCATCTAACCTTATGTGATCTTTGCAACTTAATATATAATTTTGATTAATCAAAGATGCTGTGGCTACTCCTCAATTAATCAACATCATATTGATCACATGACATTATATGCATATAGATTAACCAATTTAGCATGATTATTAGGTAGTGATCTTAATCAACGTAACATTTCCAAATCAAGATCCGAGTTAGTCAAATTGGCCAGGCCAGTGAAAGAGAAGTGGGGGTCCCCCCGTTGCTTTCCTTAGGTCAGTCAACGGAACCAATTAAGTAACCACAATCTCTTTACCTTTCTAGACACCAACTGACCAATCAGACCTTGAAAGGATTTGCACTGTGATTTTTACTACCACCAAATTCATGCATAGAATAAATCTAATATGCAGAACAGAAGATAACATTTCAATATCTATTTAATGAATTTTAAAATTATCATCTTAAGAAAAAATTTTTGTTAATTAAAACACGTCCGGCCGTAGCTCATTATTCCCTTGGGCCAGTCTATGCAAAACACCGTAGGCATAGAGACTCAGGAGGCGTATTTTAATACAAAAATTTAAACTCAAGAAACAAATGATAAAAATAAATCATGTTACATGATTTAATAAAACATTAAACAGATAATAAA
This sequence comes from Calamus simplicifolius, assembly GCA_900491605.1. NCBI lineage: Eukaryota > Viridiplantae > Streptophyta > Magnoliopsida > Arecales > Arecaceae > Calamus > Calamus simplicifolius. The sequence continues at coordinate 272,693 of UESW01004859.1, read as the reverse complement.
TGCATTTAAAATCCAACCAATCCAGATTTTAAATCCCGTGAGAGAACGGAAAGACCATAAGCGAGAAAAACGAAAACCGAAAGTTTTCTCTCCCTTTTTTAATATTTCACCGATGTGGTTATTGAAGCCACGTTTCCGCTGCATTTCTCTTCTTTAGTTTTTCTTTTCTTTAATGCTACGTTTCTTTTCTTTTTCTTTCTTTAATGCTATCTCTTTAATACCATAAAAAGAAATCCGGGAAACCTTTAATGCTAGAAAGAAATCTTTAATAGAAAAGAAAGAAGCCACGTTTTGTTTCCGCAAAAATCGGAATCTGAAATAGGTTTAATGGTTTCTGTCAGTTCCGTGAACAAAGATAAGAACTGATCGAAACCAACCTGAGATCCAAAAAATTGAAAACGAAAAACATGCGGCATAAATTGCTTGAAAAGAGAAACTTGGATAGAAATCTTCGCAAATAAGGCAGAGGTTTTAACCTCGCTCTGATACCAAATGTAAGACTTAATTTGCTTAAACATAATTACCTCCAGCCATTATTATTTAATGGTGGTAAGGAATCCGATCTTCCTGGTTTTCCTTTGGACTGCACGGGAGATCTTCCTTTCTTTAGGGATCTCGATTGATCTTCCCTTTCTCTTCTCGATGGATCGGTCTTCTAATCAACGAGCTCTCGCATTCTGATGGTGTATGCCTTCAGGATTGCTCTTGATCAGGGACTCAATTCCAATGCCTCCGCTTTTAGGTTTCTCTCTCGAGAATCTTAGGATCTCTCTCGAGAACCCTGTTCTAAAACCTTAGGATCTCTCTCGAGAACCATGTTCTAAAACCTTAGGATCTCTCGAGAACCATGTTGTAAAACCTTAGGATGGGTCCCTTTTTATACCCAATTCCTTCACCGCATGCCCCATCAAGCGAGCGTTCAGGTATTAAGGGAGGGGGCTGTTATCACTT
>UESW01004859.1:222320-271713 GCA_900491605.1 Calamus simplicifolius | reverse complement strand
AAAATTAGGACCATTAATAAGATGGGTTATTACATTCTCCCACTTGGTCCGTATATTTTATCAACACTGAACAAGAAACTAAATACATGAATCATAGCGATAGGTCCTCTATAATTGAGTATTATCTTCTATGTATTACAATGCATTCAATTTCTTTACCACTATTCCAAATGTGACAACATAACATAATGAATAAACCATATGTTTATTCAGAGTCCAAAAGAAAAGTTTGTCATTTCTCAAAAGTCATATAACGTGTACACCTGAATGAGAAATAAACAAACGATTGAAATAAGAGTTTCTTTGTACAAATTGTTATCAATACAATTATATCATGGAACCAACTCCCATTCTTATCACATGATCCTTAAACTTCTTAATTGGCATGCCTTTAGTCAAAGGATCAGCTATCATCAATTCAGTGCTAACGTGTTCTATGACCACTTTGTTCTCTTTAACACGTTCTCTTATGGCTAAATACTTAATGTCGATATGTTTACTTCGACTACCACTCTTATGGTTTTTAGCCAAAAATACAGCAGCTGAATTGTCACAGTACAGTTTAATTGGCCTAGTAATGGAGTCAACAATTCTAAGCCCTGAGATGAAACTCTTCAACCATACACCTTGCGATGTAGCCTCAAAACAAGCAACGAACTCCGCTTCCATAGTAGAGGTAGCAGTCAAGGTCTGCTTTGCACTCCTCCATGATATGGCTCCACCAGCTAACATAAATATAAATCCTGATGTTGATTTCCGAGAATCAACGCAGCCAGCAAAGTCCGAATCTGAGTAGCCCTCTATCTCCAAATGATCAGTTTGTCTATACATGAGCATGTAGTCCTTGGTCCCTTGAAGATACCTCATGACCTTTTTAGCAGCTCTCCAATGGTCTAAACCTGGATTACTCTGATATCTTCCCAACATTCCTACTGCAAATGCAATGTCAGGTCTTGTGCAAACCTGAGCATACATTAGGCTTCCAACAGCTGAAGCATATGGAATGTTGTGCATCTGTTCCCGTTCAAGTTCATTTTTAGGGCACTGGTTCAAAGCGAACTTGTCACCCTTCACTATAGGTGCAACACTTGGTGAACAATTTTTCATCCGAAATCTCTCCAAGACTTTATTGATATAAGTTTCTTGAGACAATCCCAAAATGCCTCGAGATCTTTCTCTATGGATCTTAATGCCAATGACATAAGATGCCTCACTCATATCTTTCATATCAAAATTTTTAGAGAGAAATTGTTTCACCTCATGTAGCAACCCTTTATCATTGGTTGCAAGTAGAATGTCATCCACATATAGGACCAAGAAACAAATTTTGCTCCCACTAACCTTCTGGTATATACATTGATCCATGATGTTCTCTTCAAAACCAAAGGAAGAGATCACATCATGAAATTTTAAATACCACTGACGTGAGGCTTGTTTCAATCCATATATGGATTTCTTAAGTTTGCAAACCAAATGCTCACCATCACTAGAGGAAAATCCTTCAGGCTGTTTCATGTAAACCTCTTCCTCTAGATCTCCATTAAGGAATGCGGTCTTCACATCCATTTGATGTAACTCAAAATCAAAATGAGCTACCAATGCCATAATTATTCGGAGAGAGTCTTTCTTGGATACAGGAGAAAATGTCTCCGTGTAGTCGATTCCTTCCCTCTGAGTGAATCCTTTGGCAACGAGTCTTGCTTTATATCTCTCAATGTTGCCTTGTGAGTCTTTCTTTATTTTGAAGATCCATCTACATCCAATGGCTTTTACACCATCAGGCAACTCAACAAGATCCCAGACTCGATTAGATGCCATAGATTCCATCTCTTCCTTCATGGCATTGAACCACAAGTTTGATTCCTTAGAACTCATGGCTTGTGAAAACGTTTCAGGATCATTTTCGGCTCCAATGTTATAGTCAGATTCATGTAGATACACAACATAATCACTAGGAATTGCTGATTTCTTTATTCTAGTTGATCTTCTTAATGTTGTGTCAATGACCTCTTGAGGAGTATCTTGCACAACTGATTGTTGATGAACAACACGATCTTCTAGATTACCATCAGCTTGTGAAATCTCAATGACTGGTTGTTGGGCACTTAATTGAGTTTGAGGAGTGCTATAAATAACAACCAATCCCTCACTTGAAGTGGAAGCTGGAATAACTGAATGATCTTTCTCAGAAGAAGCCAAATACTGAGATTGATCACTCCCACTGATCAAGTCATTCTCAAGAAATTTTGCATTTCTTGATTCCACAATCCTAGTGCTGTGAGATGGACAATAAAATCTATAACCCTTGGACTTCTCAGCATATCCAATAAAGTATCCACTGATAGTCCTTGGGTCTAGTTTCTTTTCTTGTGGATTATAGACTCTTACTTCAGATGGGCATCCCCAAACACGTATATGTTGCAGACTCGGTTTCCAACCTTTAAATAACTCAAATGGCGTTTTGGAAACAGCCTTGGTTGGAACCCGATTCAATATATACGCAGCAGTTTTAAGAGCTTCAGTCCACAAGGATTTAGGTAACTTAGAGCTGACAATCATGCTCCTTACCATGTCCAATAATGTCCGGTTTCTCCTTTCAGCTACACCGTTTTGGTCAGGAGACCCTGGCATGGTGTATTGTGCAACAATTCCATTTTCTTCAAGAAACCGAGCAAACGGACCAGGTGCTTGTCCATTCTCAGTGTATCTACCATAATATTCTCCACCTCTATCTGACCTCACGATTTTAATTTGCTTGCCGCATTGTTTCTCTACTTCTGCCTTAAATACCTTAAAGGCATCTAATGCTTCGTTCTTATTATGAAGTAGGTAGAGATACATATATCGTGAATAGTCATCAATAAATGAGATGAAGTATCTCTGACCATACGAATCCATATCTGGGCTACAGATATCCGTATGTATGATCTCCAGTATTTCCGAACTTCTCTTGGCATTTTTCTTGGACTTGTTGGTTTGCTTTCCCTTTATGCAGTCCACACAAGTGTCAAAATCAGTAAAATCAAGAGTATCAAGTACTCCATCTTTTACTAATCTTTTAATTCTCTCAATGGAGATATGACCTAATCTCCGATGCCACAAAATAGAGGAATTCTCATTTATAACACATCTTTTCATACCAGTTTGGGCGTGCATCACATTATAGGTGGTATTATTTTTCAGATTGATTTGGAAAAGATTGTCTGACAATGTACCATTCCCAATAAGCTTAGATTTATAAAATAAATCAACAGAGCTTTTATTAAAATTAAAGGAATATCCTGCTGGTACAAGCCTTGACACTGAAATCAAATTTCTAGAGAAACTTGGAATATAAAATGTCTTTTCCAAATCCAAAACAAAACCAGAATGTAAAATAAGTCTGCACGTTCCAATTGCTTCCACATGTGAACCCATCTTGTTTCCTGAATAGATGCTTTGTTCACTTCCCAATGGTTTCCTTTGATTTAGAAAACCCTGCAAGGTATTTGAAACATGGATTGTAGAACCAGAATCAATCCACCATGTGTTATGACATATAACCAAATTGGATTCATGACATACGAATGAGGTTAGAGTACCTTTCTTGTCAAGCCAAGCTTTGAATTTGAGACAATCTTTCTTTATATGTCCTTTCTTCTTGCAAAAGAAGCACTTGGACTCCTTCTTGTCTTCTGTATGGATGGATACTTTACCCTTTCCTTTGCGTTTGGCTTTGGGAGCTTTAGTCTTTCTGTGAGTGACTAAATGTGCACTTTCTCCCATTTCTAAAATCAGCCTCCCTTCCTCTTGAACACACATGGTCAGAAGTTCATTAATTGACCATTTGTCCTTATGTGTATTGTAAGATATTTTGAAGGGACTATATTGCTGTGGGAGTGAGCTCAAAATAAAGTGCACCAAGAAAGATTCTGACATCTCAACCTCTAGGGATTTCAACTGAGCCGCAATGTCCCTCATCTTCATGATGTGCTCACGCACACCTCCAACCGTAGTGAGCTTCATTGATGATAATTTTGTCATTAGGGTGCTAGCCATTGCCTTATCTGAAGACTCAAATTGTGCATCAATAGCCTTCAGAAGTTCCTTGACATTTTTGCACTCAGGAATTGAACCACGTATACTAGCAGAAATTTTAGTACGTATGAACATCATACTGAGGCGATTGGACCGTTCCCATCGTTCATACGCAGCAATCTCAGCCTGAGTGCTAGTAGATGTAACTAAATGTGGTTCATCCTTCCTGATAGCATAGTCAATATCCATGCACCCTAATTGAAGAAGAATTCTCTCCTTCCATAATTTATAATTATCACCACTTAAATCGGGAATGTCACATTTCATATCAGAAATATTAACAGGCAAAATAGCTGCATAAAAATAAAATCATGTTCATGTAATTGAATTTGAGGCATATAACTTGATGTCATGTTTTACCAATGTAAACATGCAATAACATGAATCAATAACATACAATAACTACCTGTGGGCTAAGTTATTATACTCAAATAGACTCATTAGCTTAATGATGTGACTAACAAATTATATTCCTTTCTTAATTCCTGTGGGTAATTAAGAAAATAATTTGTTATCGCATCCTAATTAATTATATTAGTGCAACAAAAATTCCTGTGGGATAAGATTCATTACATTAATATAATTAGTCACAATTAATGTCATCTAACCTTATGTGATCTTTGCAACTCAATATATAATTTTGATTAATCAAAGATGCTGTGGCTACTCCTCAATTAATCAACATCATATTGATCACATGACATTATATGCATATAGATTAACCAATTTAGCATGATTATTAGGTAGTGATCTTAATCAACGTAACATTTCCAAATCAAGATCCGAGTTAGTCAAATTGGCCAGGCCAGTGAAAGAGAAGTGGGGGTCCCCCCGTTGCTTTCCTTAGGTCAGTCAACGGAACCAATTAAGTAACCACAATCTCTTTACCTTTCTAGACACCAACTGACCAATCAGACCTTGAAAGGATTTGCACTGTGATTTTTACACTACCACCAAATTCATGCATAGAATAAATCTAGTATGCAGAACAGAAGATAACATTTCAATATCTATTTAATGAATTTTAAAATTATCATCTTAAGAAAAAAATTTTGTTAATTAAAACACGTCCGGCCGTAGCTCATTATTCCCTTGGGCCAGTCTATGCAAACACCGTAGGCATAGAGACTCAGGAGGCGTATTTTAATACAAAAATTTAAACTCAAGAAACAAATGATAAAAATAAATCATGTTACATGATTTAATAAAACATTAAACAGATAATAAATGCATTTAAAATCCAACCAATCCAGATTTTAAATCCCGTGAGAGAACGGAAAGACCATAAGCGAGAAAAACGAAAACCGAAAGTTTTCTCTCCCTTTTTTAATATTTCACCGATGTGGTTATTGAAGCCACGTTTCCGCTGCATTTCTCTTCTTTAGTTTTTCTTTTCTTTAATGCTACGTTTCTTTTCTTTTTCTTTCTTTAATGCTATCTCTTTAATACCATAAAAAGAAATCCGGAAACCTTTAATGCTAGAAAGAAATCTTTAATAGAAAAGAAAGAAGCCACGTTTTGTTTCCGCAAAATCGGAATCTGAAATAGGTTTAATGGTTTCTGTCAATTCCGTGAACAAAGATAAGAACTGATCGAAACCAACCTGAGATCCGAAAAACTGAAAACGGAAAACACGCGGCATAAATTGCTTGAAAAGAGAAACTTGATAGAAATCTTCGCAAAATAAGGCAGAGGTTTTAACCTCGCTCTGATACCAAATGTAGACTTAATTTGCTTAAACATAATTACCTCCAGCCATTATTATTTAATGGTGGTAAGGAATCCGATCTTCCTGGTTTTCCTTTGGACTGCACGGGAGATCTTCCTTTCTTTAGGGATCTCGATTGATCTTCCCTTTCTCTTCTCGATGGATCGGTCTTCTAATCAACGAGCTCTCGCATTCTGATGGTGTATGCCTTCAGGATTGCTCTTGATCAGGGACTCAATTCCAATGCCTCCGCTTTTAGGTTTCTCTCTCGAGAATCTTAGGATCTCTCTCGAGAACTATGTTCTAAAACCTTAGGATCTCTCTCGAGAATCATGTTCTAAAACCTTAGGATTTCTCTCGAGAACCATGTTCTAAAACCTTAGGATGGGTCCCCTTTTATACCCAATTCCTTCACCGCATGCCCCATCAAGCGAGCGTTCAGGTATTAAGGGAGGAGGGCTGTTATCACTTTAATAGGAGAAACGTTTAGTCAATAAAATAGGACCATTAATAAGACGGGTTATTACAACATATTCTCTTTGGTATTCCTTCTTGCACCGATATTTTATTCAATTGTCCATATTGATCAGTCTTCAGTCAATGGGAAACTTGCCGCTTAAATTTGACCAAATCTATTCCATAAAAATGACAGATCCTTTAAAGGTAACACTGTCTTCTGAACTCGTCCATGGATTGTGATCAACAATTTCAAGTTAAGAAAAAATCCATGGATTTGTGATCAACAATTTAAAGTTCAGAAAAAAGGAAGAGATTTTTATGCCAATTAGAGCACAAAAATGGCAGAATTACTATGTTTTTATTCGAAATTAGACATTGAAAAGTAAAGAATTCGCAACTCAGATCCCAACTCCCCCGAATCCATCCAAAGGCCAGCTGTTCCTTTTTTTTTTTTGGACGATTAATTCCATGTAAGAAATTAATTATGTTTCTATTAGAATCATGGAAGCGGATCGAAATTACATACCTCTAGCCATTATTTACCTTTTCTTTTGTTTACTCAGTTACTCACACTTGTCTCTCCAATTCTGATGGCATATATTTTGTGAAAAGTAGTGTGTGGACAAGCAAAGAATGGAAGCTTTATATAGTCATTGCTTCATCAACAATGGCTTTTCATTTACCTAGTAACTAAATTGCCATTACACATGGTAATAACTATTTCAGTTGCAAAAGATGAATAGTTATAAAAGTTGCAAAAGACAAATGATCATAGAAGTTGCAAAAGATGAATGGTTAATGCTTGCGCCACTTAACGTAACAAATGGTTGCATTCCAATCATCACCGATCTATGGATCGAAATCCGAATTCTACTGGGTATAGGGGGAACCCACATTGATGTCTTCACCGATGGAAGAGATCTCCTTGTTGGTCTTCTTGTTGAATCAGTAGGTCCCCAACTTGTTCAGCATCTGATCCATCTCTCTCACTCTGGAGTGGAGAGGTGACCTCGAGTTGAGTTCTAAACGCCGTCTCTTTCTTCGCTGCGAAGCGAGATCACAAGGGAGAAGAGAGGAATTGCGCTTGCCATGCGACCTTATGTCAACTGCGCATCCAGCGGACCAGCTGTGTAACACCCATGCAAACGCGGCTATTTGCAAGTTTATCTTGAGATGCTTCGAGCGAGATTAGGAGCCTTTTGGTATGATTTAAAGTTTCAAATTTTTAATAGAGTGGCGTAATCAGGGTTATTTTAAAATAAAATATTTCAAAATATGGCTATTTTTATGTAATTTAACGATTTAGTGATTAATAAACATATTACATTGACTTTCTAGCCATGCTAGCAAAAATATATAAGAAAATTTATGCAAATTTTTTGCTGTTATGTTGACATGGATTTGAAAATATAAAATACCTATATATTTCAAGTCATCAAAGAATTATTTTCTTTAGTCTGCTTCAAAATATAATTTTCTTAAATTGAATGCCAATCATTATAAAAATATTTTAGTTATAAAACAATTGTTATATCATTACAAAATTATAGTGATAAAATATAACTATATTATCATCGGCTAAAACTAGCTAACATGATCTCATAAGTAACAACTAGTTATATTGATTGATGACAATTTAACAAAGTTTTAATAATTAACAAAGTTTTGATAATTTTAAAAAGTTTTGATAATTTAACAAAGTTGCATACCATCTGCATAATTTTTTGGCCTAGGATTTATGCATTGATTTAGCATTTTTAATTTTTAATATGTTGAAAAAAAGAAAAAATCATTTAAAATAGAAATTATGGTCAAATCAGTTGAAGATTGATTAACCATGAGTTAACTTAAAGTTAATAGGATCCCACATAGCTTACATTTCAGTGGTTAGCACTTAGCATATAATGATTAATGACCTAGAAATATTTAATTTATTTAGCTTAATTATAATATATTATTAAGGATAATTTTGTGATGAACCTACCATCTTTGTTTCTTAAAAAGAGCTGATATACTATGCAATTATAGCTGTTTTTATATGTGTTGAATATTAGGTACAGTAATTATTTTTAAAAAAATAATATTTTAATACCTACTACTTAATTTTATCATATAATACTTTTATAACCTTATATAATGCCCATATGCTTTCAAAATTATTATTACTTTCGTCACCATTTATCAACAGCCTAAAACTTCATATGATTCATCTAAATAATCCTTTCAATCATTCATTGCGTTATAATTATATTTTAAGGGGTGAGCAAGTTAGAATTTTTTTTTTTAAGGCCGCATTATAAAATATAAACTATTATTTTACCTAAGGATCTGACCGGCTTCTGATACGAGCCGGTCCGTGGTTCGAGTACAACCGGTCCGAGCCGCCCGGTCTGTACCCCAGGTTCCATATTTCCTTCAGGACAAAGCTGCAAGGGGTTCCGGGCACTCCCTCGAGGCGACCGAAGACGCGGAGACGCCGGGATCGACTTCCTCTTGCCACCACTTCGACAGATTCAGGTAAAATTATCGATCTCTCTCCTCCCACGATCTATTCAAACTTCAAACTATTCTTCTGGTTATTATCGTCATGATCTGAAATATCTCTGGATGTCTCTCTTCGAAGATCCATAATATTCTCCTGTTAAAAGTAGGGCTAGGTTTCCGATTCCTTTTAGATTTCCTATCGTGTCACGAATCGAGATCATTATTTTGAATCGAGTCTTTTTTTTCTTTTTGGTTCCATCTCATTTCGCTGAGACTGGCAACGTTTTGGTGTTTATCTCAGGAACAATATGTGACTGAAAATCCGAATATGAGAAAATTTTTTTTTTTAACTCCTTGTTGGACATGAGATCCCTATTTTCCTTCGATAAATTTAATGGTTCCATCTGGGTTTCCATGGACACGGAGTCAGAGAGGTCTTTTCCATGATTGGGCAGTGCATTGGTCCCGCGATCGTCATTAACGACACAGCTACAAGGTTTGGAACATGACACAGGTTAACATGGTGTCGGATTTTCTACAAAATCTGATGAAAAATAAGACGATCGAACCCTAATTTAAGGATTTTTCTGTTTTATTTCGTAATTTCTTTTTACTATTTTAATAGTATCATGCAAAATTTATATCACACATAGTTTCAAGTAAATTCGATACCCAAAATATTTAGTTTACACCGTGACATTTTATCTCCCAGTTCATTAGAACATAGAAGTTGTTATTTGGACCAAGTATCGTGCTAATTAAGAAGGCAATTAAGGATGGACGGTTGATCGGAACCTGCAATTGAAGCTGGATTTCGACATCCCTAAATCTCAGGATTAGTTCGTCAATTAATCTTCATAGATGCTAATTCTTCTTAACTCATTTTCTTAGCGGACCCCTACTCGCATGAGAGTTAAATTCTGGGATTGATATGGCATCGAGAAATATCTTATATGCATTGTGTATATTGAAACATAGAATTCACACCAAGCTTATATACTAGAGATCAATGGGATGGACAACAAACTTATATGCCAGAGATTGAGAATTTAAATCTCATGAGAAAGCTTTCTCCACGGAACGAGATGCATCACTGTTTTATCCCATCCTGATGTCTATCTTGATGAAACATTCCCGTAAGTACCCCTTTGCTTTTTCATCTTCTTCTTTCTTCTTTTCCCCTATTCCTTCTTTCATCCCTTTTTTCCTTCTCTTTTCCTCCTTATTTTTCCTTCTTTTTTTTTATTTGGACCTTTTTCTTCTTCAGAGTTCTACCCCTTCCCCACAAGTACCAGGGCCTAAAACCTTGGTGAAGATATTATTGTAGGGATATTAAAAAGATTGCATGTTATAATCACATGATGCCTTGTTGATGTTTGAGAAATATAATATGAATCCTGGAATTGGGATAAGGAAATAGGTGGTGGCAGGGGAAAGTAGGAGTGATTGGTGTAGCTACATATTTTGCAATCTGTTAATTTTCACGGTACTATAAATATTAGTTTAAGAGGATTGTGGTATCTTGTTAATGGATGTGGTTGGAAGCCATGACACCTAGAAGATGACTGTGGTATCTGTACAACCTAGTTTCTCCACATGACCTCTTTATTTTGGACTGACAAGTCTTTGGGTGGGCAGTGTATCTGTTCTGGGGAATGTAGTCTCTTTAAGACTTATCCCATATTTTATCCCTTGGAATGTGAGCCCCATCATATATGAACCTATAATGGATGATTACTTGAAAAGATTTGGATTGGTCATGACTGCTTTCAATTATCCAGGTTGTGTGTGTTGTTTTGTGTTCCATTGTCCTTCTCCCTTGCATGAATCATATTCTTTTCCATTTTGAAGCCACTTCTCTATGATCACAGTAGCAAAATTTGTTCATCGGCTTGGATTAGGGTCCTACAAGTCTCAAATCTCAGATCTTGCAAGCAAATCCTGTCATTCTATGTAGATTTTTTTTCAGTATATTTATGTGTGGTCTTGGTGGAAGTTGTTGCTTTGACATTATTTATCTGATCGTGATGCGCCAAGTGTTCCGCTCTTTGCATATACTGGATGCAACGTAAGAACTTCAGGTGCCCCCACATATACATTTTATGTGGTATGTTAAAAAATCAAGCAGCATAAATGCGTATGTTATGTCTTGATATAATATGGAATTTATGTCGTTGACGTTTGTTCTTGCTGACCAGAACTCCCCTTGCTGACTTCAAATAATATTAATCAGGCATCTTCAACCTCTGCAAATGTTGTTCTTCCCTTGTCGCCAATCTCATTCTTGATGACTGTTTGTTGTATCAGTTGAAAGTCTGCATTGCATGGTTGTGACCTCGAACAAGAAAATAAATAAATAAAAGACAACTATTCAAATCAAGCAAAATCATATATTGCTTTCTGTTGGCTGCACATAGTGAATTGGTGTGATTTGATTGCATGATTTAATTGCTATCTTAAACTCTTTGTAGAATCAATGATGATTATTCAGTGACTTGTAATACCCATATACATGAATGGCATATGTAGACCAAATTTGATATCATAGTCTTTGCAATTATTTTTGTAATTTGAGTGCCGACTTAGTCCTGAGTAGAGTATAGTAGAGTGGAGGAAGCAGATTCATGTAGCCAACCCCATGTAGTTGGGAAAAGGTTTAGATGAGTTGAGTTGAGTTGAGTCTTTGCAATAGTTTGGTAATGATGATTTATAACTGAATCTGACACCTAACTGGAGAAAATATTAGTAATTTTATGACACAAAGTAAGAATATAAAAGATGCTAAGTTCTAGATTATTAAAAGAAGCTTCGAGTAAAACCATATGTCCCAAGTTGCTTTTGTTTTCAAATCTAGTTCATGATTGTGTAATATGCGTGTATTTTCTGAACACTGGTAAAGAATCTTAAACGAGGCAATTCACTTTACCAGATGTGCACTTTCTGTCGGTATATTTTAGCACCACATGTATCTTGCTTTCCTTGTGCAGGATGACAGGCACCTTTTCTCCCCAGAGAGGCTTTTGAAGCATCAGCAATATTTCCAGGGCATTCACAGACATACATACTTGAAAGGACGTTATGACAAGATCACCTCAGTAGCTATACCTCTTGCATTGGCTGCCTCCTGTGGAGCTCTCATTGTAAGTGTTCTGCAATAACTTTCATTTATATCTTATCTGTTTTATGATTTTCACACTGTGTTCCTCTTTGGTGAGTAGGTGCGAGGCGTCTATAACATGTCTCTTGGTATCGGAAAGAAGGCTTGACATTATTATTATTAGTATTTTTTTGGGTTCAATAAATTGTAGGGGGTGATGCCCCCAATTGAATTTCAAGTGATTCATTGTTTAACTTTGGTCCTTCATATTTCAGGTTGTTATTTCTAATAGTTTGTTGTATTCGCTTATAGAAGAGATGTGGTTAATCTCTTCTTTCTTTCCCATTCAAAAGTAAATGCATTTCTTCTTGATAAGATTTGCTTGCCGTGTGCACTTCCAAGATTAATAGAATGATGAGGTTTCATGTGGATGCCAACACTGTAGTCTTTATATTACCTATAATTTTGTAAAAAGTTTCTGGCTGTTTGGCCCCGGCCGTGGCCATACTTAGTTAAAAGAAAGTTGCCTCAATCATGCATTCATGCTTCCTTTTTTTTTTTTTTCATTTTGGTTGGTTGATTTAAAATTTTGCTTTATTGCCGATTTCAACTAATTAAAAATTAAAATTTTGTTATACTTATTGTTGTACGTCATTGTAAGGTGGATTTGAGCCTTACCTCGGGTTACCTTAGGTAGTGTTTGAAATAGGGGATAAAAAGGGGATATCCCTTGGATATTCTTTCTTATTCCCAAAAGCCATAACTATAAGGGGTAGCTGAAAATAAAGTTAATCAAAGAGATAATCCATTGTTAACCATGGTTAACCATGGGATATTTCTTCAATTTATTCCCTAGAAAATACAAGAATAGTTGGTTATCCCTTCAAATAAGAATAAAAAAAAGTTATCCTATGAATTTACTTTTTTGCATTTGATATGATCAATGGGATAGACAAGTGATATCCCTAGGGATAGCCAAGGGATAAACTCTATTTCGTACATTTATTCATAGATAATATTTTTTCTATCAAACACTATCTTAGAGTTGGGGCATTTTTTCGCATGAATCTTTTATGGTGAGGACCTTTGTTTACTCAAACCTTTTTTTTTCTAAAAAAAAAGTGTCATAAGATTGATGGTAGCCACTACAATGATCCTAGAATCATGCTATACTTAACTGCTTAACAAGGGATGCCTCTGACATTTGAAGTTAATTTGCCCAATAATGATGCCAAAATCCAATGGCTGATGCATACCTTAAAAAAGAAATCTCTTAAGAAGTCTAAGCTTAAAAGAAATCTCTTGAGAAGTCTAAGGTTATGTCGTCATGCTTGATGCCTCATAGAGGACACCTCTCTTGTTTAAGTATCGAAGAATTTGATTTGGTCTGAGCTTCATTTAGCAAAACAAATATGAGGGATGGTTTTATTTCCTTCTTCTCGATTGGTTTCTATTGTTGCTGGATTCTATCTTTTGACTTAGGCGCAATCGAGCTTCAGGTTGAGCTCCCTCTTGGGCGGACTTACAAAACAGTCTTCACGCGAGATACGTTGGGGGTGGCCCTATGCGAAAGATCCTCCGATGCTCAAGTCAGCGAAGATCAACAACGAACAAATATAGAGAGAAGGCTCTCACTGAAGAGTCCCTCCAGGGTGGCCTTTTGGGGGCTCCAAGCAGAGCGTTAATGGTGGAAAGAGATGAGCAGAGATAGAATGAAAGTGGTGATGAGAATATGTCAAGAATGCCTCTCTTACCTTAGAGAATATATGATTGTCCTATTTATAGGCGATCACCTGATTCTTTGGACGCATCATAGGAGGTCTGGAAGTTATTGGGATTCGAGGCTAATTCGAATCAGGCTGTTGTGAGGCCTGTAGGATCCGTATCTTGTTAGTTAGAGGATCGATGGCTGAAAGGGCTATCCGGCGCTTGGAGATTCAGTGATCATATAGGCTCCAGGCCGTTTCTGATGGTATAGGCATGATTTCCTATATGGATCCTCGATCGGTCATCGTGGTTCCGCAGAGGTATGGATATCGCTCGGGCAGGCCGAGGGATATTGTTGGAAGATTATTGAAAAATTATATGCCCCAAATTCTTTTGATTTTGCTGATTACCAAAAGCCATGAGTACTGTAAAAGATATGATATGATTTATTTACATGTGCAATGAATTTATTTGAACAATCAATGAGAATGTTAAAGTTTGACATTAATCATTTTGAAAGTAACTTTAAGCTCAATGTTTAAGCTTTCAAAAAGAAATTTTATAATTCATAGATTAATCAATGAGTTTTTGGAATACTTCTTGAATTAATTCTTAATGTCAATTTTATTGAATTCAAGTCAAAACAATGATTTAAAATGAATCTGGAACTATTTTAAAGTCAATCAGAAAACTTTCTGATTTTTGATACGTTCCGGAGCCGACTCTTGAGTTTCAGAGTCGACTCCCCTTAGAGAACAGAAATGTCTATCTGTCTCGAGTCGACCACGTAATTTCACGAGTCGACCCCCGATTCTGTCGAGCCGACTCCATGACTGTGCGAGTCGACTCCGCTCAGACACCAGAGGTGTGTTTTTCTGAGCACTTCGCGAGTCGACCCCAACTTTTCATGAGTCGACCCCCGACTTTCAGGAGTCGACACTTTACTTTTGGTGAGTCGACCCTTTGACTTTCTGAACATTTCTATTTTTAGTATCACGACCTCGAGCCGACTCGGGAAAAGCATGAGTCGACTCCAGCAAATCTGGGCGAGATTTTTTCGGATGCCAACTCAGCGTCAACGGTAAGATTTTTGATTAACGGCTATTTTTCTTTGTGTCTAACGGCTATATTTTTGCAGAATCTATAAATAGAGAAGCCGTTTTCAAATCAAAGATATACAAAAGAGAGATATTTATTCAAGAGAAAAGAAAGGAAAAATCGGAAAAACAGAGCTTTCAGTTGAAAAATCCGTGATTCAAAATAGAGTGAAAGAAAGAGTGTGAAATCAAAGGAAGCTCCTTCTGTGCTCAAGCTCAAATCCAAGGAAGCTTCAGAAGAAAATCCAAGTGCTATTCAAGAGCATCTCAAGAGATTTCCAACACTCAAAGAAAAGAGGAAAAGCCCAAATCAACTCCAACACATATTCCATGAAGAATCCAAGCTGAGGCCAGATTCTACACTTCAAAGAGTTGAGGAAAAAGAAAAGAAGAAAAGCTCAAAGCCAACCAACTGCAAATCAGGCTTATCTAAACTCTATTCTTACATTTGTTATCTGCTCATTAAGGAGCCTTTGTAACCAAAAAAACAATATTTCTATTCTTTGTGTCTAGTTCAATCTGGGGGATTGAACTAGTTGAGGTAGTCTTACCTCGGTTCAAGCTTGGTTAAGCTTGGGTTAAGGGTTTTTGTGCTGGTGAGCCCTTGAAAACCAGCTGGGTTCGTTGTGCGCCCGGAAAACAACAAGTTTGAGTTGTGAGCTTGTAAAACAACTCTGCTGTAATCTAGGGTGATTATAGTGTGGACCCAAGTGAATCTTGGGAGTGGACGTAGGTGTTGGATACACCGAACCACTATAAAATCTTTTGTGTTTGCCGTGTTCTATTGTCTCTTTCTCTATCTCTGTTTTATTCACTGCAATTTATATTTACTTTGCATTTGCCTTCATTCATCTCAAGCTAAATAATTTAAAAGGCTAATTTTTAAAGAACCCAATTCACCCCCCCTCTTGGGTTGTCATCTGGGCCAACAATTGGTATCAGAGCTAGTGCTCATTAGATTTTGATCACACGATCAAGAGCTAAAGTTCCAAATGGCAACACAAGTTGGTTCTTTTGCTGAAGGTCATTCTACGAATAGACCTCCACTTTTTAATGGCTCAAATTATTCTTATTGGAAAGCTAGAATGAGGATATTCATTCAAGCTTCTGATTATGAGCTATGGGGTGTTATAATCAATGGACCTAGTACACCCACACATGTTATAGATGGCACTATTGTTCCTAAGCCCGAAAGGGACTGGAATGATAATGATAGGAAAATGGCACAGCTTAATGCTAAGGCCATGAATGTTTTATATTGCTCCTTAGATGCTAATGAATTCAATAGAATCTCCACATGTAATTCCGCAAAGGAGATTTGGGATAGATTAGAGGTTACCCATGAGGGTACCAACCAAGTAAAAGAATCTAAAATTAATATTCTTGTTCATAAATATGAATTATTTAGCATGGAACAATCTGAAACCATTGCATGCATGTACACTAGATTCACTGATATTGTAAATGGTTTGAAAAGTCTTGGTAAGACATATACTAACTCTGAACTTGTTCGAAAATTCTTAGGTCATTACCAAGATCATGGGAAGCAAAAATGACTGCAATCCAAGAAGCTAAGGACCTCAACACTTTACCCTTAGAGGAGCTTCTAGGATCCCTTATGACCCATGAGCTGACTATGAGGCAGCATGTTGAGGAGGACTCAAAGAAAAAGAAAGTTATTGCCCTCAAAGCTGCAAAAGAAGAAGAGAGCAGCAGTGATGATGATGATAATGATGAAGAGACTGCTCTCTTAGCAAAGAAATTTAAAAGATTTATGAGGAGAAAGAAACCCTTCCACAAGAAAAAATTTGGAGCTAAGTGGGAAGGAGAAAAGGATAAAAATAAGGACAAGGACAAAGAAAAGAAGAAAGACCCCTTGACTTGCTATGAGTGTAATAAACCGGGGCACTTTAGGAATGAATGTCCAAAATTGAAGAAAGCCTACAAAAAGAAAAAGAAGGCTTATATGGCGACATGGAGTGACAGCGAGGAATCTTCTTCCGAAGAAGAAGAACAAAAGGAAGTCACAAACGTATGCTTTATGGCGGACGACAACGATGAGGTAAGTTCCGACAACCCTTGCGATGAATTTGCTTTCGATGAACTTTTGATGCCTTTAATGAACTTGTTGGGGATTTCAAAGTTTTGAAAAAGAAATACAAGATTTTGAAAAATGAAAACTTAACTTTCATTCAAGAAAAAGAAAATCTTAACAATGAAATTAAGAAACTTAAATCTGAAAATAAAATTTTAATGAATGAAAAGGAATCAATCTCAAATGAAAAAGATAAACTAAAGAATGAGGTTGAAAAACATAAAAACATAGTTGATAAGTTTACATTAAGTTCAATTAAATTAGACATGTTATTAAATAGTCAAAAAGCAGTTTTTGACAAAGCCGGATTAGGATATAACACTTTAAGAAAACAAAAATCACTTAAAAATATTTTTGTAAGTGCTGGCCAAAGTAATTTTACATGCTTTAAATGTAATCAAACAGGACATAAATCTTATGAATGTAAAATTCTGAAACCTAATAGAAACTTAAATGTTAAAGGGAAGAAAATATGGGTTCCGAAAGGAACAATATTTGTTGGTACTAACCATGAAGGACCCAAGAAAGCTTGGGTACCTAAACATAAAGTTTGATATCATTGCAGGAATGTCTTGTGGCCAAGAGATCAAAGAGAAAGTGGTATCTTGATAGTGGCTGCTCAAGACATATGACGGGTGACAAAGAAGAATTCATCACCCTAGAAGAAAAGAAAGGAGGAGTTGTTACATTTGGCGACAATGGCAAAGGCCAAATCTTGGGGTTTGGTAACATTCAAATAACTCCCTCCACATATATTGAAATGTACTTTATGTTGATGGTTTAAAGCATAACTTAATAGTATAAGTCAATTGTGTGACAAAGGTTTTAAAGTATCTTTGAATCTTCTTTATGCACTGTAGCTAATCCCATTGATAATAGCATTGTTTTTATTGGAAATAGAAATGGCAATGTATACATGATTGATTTAGACAAATTGTCTACTAATAACCATTGCTTAGTTGCTAATAATGCTAATATGAATGAGACTGGTTGGTTGTGGCATCGAAGATTAGGTCACGCAAGCACACACCTAATTTCAAAACTAATTAAATGGATTTAGTAAAAGGTTTACCTAAATTAGATTTTGAAAATAACAAAATATGTGATGCATGTCAGTTTGGAAAAACAAACAAGAAGTTCTTTTAAATCTAAAAATATTGTTTCAACTTCTAGGCCACTAGAGCTACTTCACATGGACCTTTTTGGACCAACTAGAACCACAAGTCTAGGAGGAAAGAAATATGGTCTTGTGATAGTAGATGATTACTCTAGATTCACTTGGGTAATGTTTTTAGCTCACAAAGATGAGACTTTCTCGATATTCATGAAATTCTTCAAGAAAGTAACTAATGAGAAAAACACTACCATAGTGTCTCTAAGAAGTGATCATGGAACTGAATTTGAAAATCACTTATTTGAAAGTTTTTGCAATGAAAATGGTATTAATCATAATTTTTCAGCACCTAGGACCCCACAACAAAATGGTGTAGTTGAAAGAAAAATAGGACTCTAGAAGACATGGCCCGTACCATGCTATGTGAAAGTAAACTCCCGAAATACTTTTGGGCGGAAGCTATTAACACAGCATGTTACATCTTAAATAGAGCTTTAATAAGACCTATTTTAAAGAAAACACCTTATGAATTATGGCATGATAGAAAACCCAATATAAATATTTTCATGCATTTGGTTGTAAATGTTTTGTTCACAATAATGGTAAAAACAATTTAGGCAAATTTGATGCTAAATCTGATGAAGGAATATTCTTAGGATACTCAATAACTAGTAAAGCATATAGAGTATTTAACAAGAAAACTTTAGTTGTTGAAGAATCAATTCATGTAGTTTTTGATGAATCTTTAGCAACCCATTCTGAAAAATTTGATGATGAAGAAGATACAAACTTAATTGAGAAAGATCTTGAAAAATTAAATATTGATGTATCTTTAGATCAAGATCAAGACACTAAAGATAATGATTCACCTAAGGTTGATGATACTAACACTAATCATAATGATGTAGATCTACCTAGGGATTGGAGATATGCTTATAGTCACCCTAAGGAATTGATTATAGGTGATCCATCTCAAGGAATAAGAACTAGATCATCTATGAGAAATATTAGTAATCATCTTGCATTTGTATCACAAATTGAACCTAAAACTATTGAAGAAGCTGAAAAAGATAATAATTGGATGTTAGCAATGCAAGAAGAATTAAATCAATTCACAAGAAATAATGTATGGACTTAGTTGAAAGACCTAAAAATCATTCTGTTATAGGATCAAAATGGATATATAGAAATAAACTAGATGAAAATGGCATAGTAATTAGAAACAAAGCTAGATTAGTTGCAAAAGGATATAATCAAGAAGAAGGTATTGATTTTGATGAAACCTTTGCACCAGTAGCTAGATTAGAAGCCATTAGGCTATTACTTGCATTTGCATGTCATATGAATTTTAACTTATTTCAAATGGATGTAAAAAGTGCATTTCTAAATGGATTTATAAATGAAAAAGTATATGTAGAACAACCACCAGGTTTTGAAGATCATGAATTTTCAAATCACGTTTTTAAATTGCACAAAGCATTATATGGTTTGAAACAAGCACCTAGAGCTTGGTATGATAGATTAAGTAAATTTTTAATTGAAAATGATTTTATAAGAGGAAATGTTGATAAAACACTATTTTTGAAAAGAAAAGGTAAAGATTTATTAGTAGTTCAAATATATGTTGATGATATTATTTTCGGTGCTACTAACAATACTCTATGTCAAGAGTTTGCTAAGTTGATGCAGGAAGAATTTGAAATGAGCATGATGGGAGAACTCAACTTCTTCCTTGGACTCCAAATCAAACAAAGCAAAGAGGGAATCTTCATCAACCAAACAAAATACACAAGAGAAATCCTAAAGAAGTTTGGTATGGAATCAATTAAACCCCTCGGAACACCAATGAGTCCTTCATGCAAGCTGGACAAAGATGAAGAAGGTAAGAAGATTGATCAGAAATATTATCGAGGTATAATCGGATCCCTACTTTACTTAACTGCAAGTAGACCAGATATAATGTTTGTTGTTTGCTTATGTGCTAGATTTCAGTCTGAACCTAAAGAATCACATTTAATTGCTGTTAAAAGAATACTAAGATATGTAAGTGGAACAAAAAATGTAGGTTTATGGTATTCTAGAGACTCCACATTAAATCTGATTGCATACACTGATTCTGATTATGCTGGATGTAAGTTAGATAGAAAAAGCACAAGTGGTGCATGCCAAGTTCTTAGGAAGTAACTTAATCTCATGGTTTAGCAAAAAGCAAAATTCAGTTGCATTATCAACTACTGAAGCTGAATATGTAGCAGCTGGAAGTTGCTGTGCTCAAATCCTATGGATTAAGCGACAACTTGAAGACTATGGTATCACACTTGATAAAACACCTATAAGATGTGATAACACAAGTGCAATTAATCTAACAAAGAATCCAATTCAACATTCAAGAACCAAACACATAGAAATTAGATATCATTTTATAAGAGAACATGTTGCAAATAATGAAATCTGTCTTGACTATGTTAACACTGAAGAACAATTAGCAGACATATTTACAAAACCCTTAAGTGAAGAAAGATTCTGTTATCTTAGAGGAGAGTTAGGGATTTGTGATCCATTAGAATGAATTTGAAACCCCTAAGGAAATTTTATCTAAGATTCTTTCAAATCCTTGATCTTTAAGGAAATCTTATCTAGAATTCATATCTAATTGATCCATTCATATTCAATGATTATTTTATCAATTTTCATGATCAAATTTCGGACACATTTCAGAAATTTCATGTTTTTGGTCTGAAATGGTCTCGGAGCCGACTCGGTGAGTATCGGAGTCGACTCCTGGTTTCGACTGAAACTCTCGGGTCGACCCCTTCTCGGCGCGAGTCGACTCCACTTCGGGATGGTTTTCTGTGACTGTCCGGAGTCGACCCCTTGCTTTGCGCGAGCCGACTCGAAGTGGTCCCAGGTTGATTTATCTAGGGCAGAGTCGACTCGCCGTTCTTTTCAAACGTCCCAATCTCTCAAAATACTCTCTCCAAAATATCTCCAGACCTTCCAAATTCCCAAAATCACTGATTAATCCTTCCAATCGACCAATGGCACCCAAAACTCGAGGTTCCAATCTTGCTGCGGCCGGTGTGAAGAGGAAGAGAGCCGTGAAGAAGACGGTGAGGCGTCCGGCTCGTGAGCCTTCTCCAAGCATGGATTCTACTTCATCATCTTCAACTCCAAATGCTTCTCCAGCCACTGCTCCTTCTCAGGTAGATAGATTAGCAGATAGAATCATTACCACTGGAAGAAAAGTGATTTTGAGTTATTTGAGGCAGAGGGATTTCTCTTGGGAAGACAATTGATAGAAATGGGTTGGGAGAAGATCTGTTCCCTGGATTGCCCTACTTATCCCGCTCTTGTAAGGAGTTTTATAAGAACTTGTCTAGAGGAGATCATGGTCTCATAAGCACTGTGAGAGGAAATAGGATCTCAGTGACTATAGAGTTACTGTCAAGACTATTGGATCTACCCATGTCAGGAACTGCTACATTTTCTTCTGAAGACCGAAGCCCTGCTCTGTCTAGATTACTTAACCGAGAAGTTGTCGGTTTTGAGGAAGTTTTTGCCAACCAATTATCCCTAGAACTAAGATTGCTTCATAACATATGTAGTAGGATTCTTTTTCCCAAAATAGGAAGATTCGATTATGTATCTGAAAGGGATGTTTTTGTGATGGATGCTATTGTACGGGCAAACCAATCAACCTTCCCAGTATGATTCTTTGGTATATTGCTGACTGTGGAGGAAAGAGGAAATCAAGCTTGCCCTATGGTATGATCCTCACCAAAATCTTCCAGAGCCAAGGGATTGTTATTTCTGATAGTGAGCCCATGAGGAACCTGAGGCACACAGACTTTTACAGCTTGGCCACCATTCATCGGATGGGTTTTATTAAGAGAAACGGGAGATGGGAGAGGAAAGGATTAGTAGAAGAGAGAGCTGAGGATGCTGAGGCACCAGGACCATCGATTAGACACTCTTCACCTGCACCTCCGAGCCCTCCCACTTCTGCACCTGCTCCTACCCCCGCTCAGTTATTTGATCAAGCTTCATCCTCTTCTGCTGGCTTCTCAGAACTACAATTAATGCAACTCAAAGGACTTTTGAATGATCAGTCAGAGAAATTAAAGTCAGAGTTTGAAAATAAGTTCATGAATCTTAAGGAAACTCTATATTCTTTGGATGACCGCATCACTAAAATTGAGTCTACTCTCAGCACTTCTTCAAAGTCTTTAAGTGGTGATCTTAAGAACATATTTGAAGAGCTTAAAGATATTTGCGGAGATGGCGAAACCTACTCTAAAAGCAACGCAGAGCTACAAGATAAATTTGACTGCTTGCACCTTTGTGGATGAGAGGCTAAAGGATTATATGAAATTACAACTGATGGAATGAAGAATATAATAGATCATTTGACTAGGATTGTTAGAACTCATTTCTAATGTATTAAATACTCAATCCTTGCTATGTATTGAAGTTATTGTTATGTTTTACATTTTGGTATCAATGTATTAGACACTTTGATGTATTAGACTCTTTGATGAAATGAAATGTCAATTTTGTTTACTCAATGTATTTCTTTCTATCAACGAATGAATGAATGTTTATGCTTCTCTACCTTTTTGTTGATAACAAAAAAGGGGGAGAGTTTTATAGTTTTATGATTGAATATGCATATGAGAAAATAAATTAATCAATGAGATAATTAATTGTATGATTAAGTTTCATAGGGGGAGCTACCTCATTCAGGGGGAGCCTAAGCCTATCTATGAAAACAAAATAAATTCACAAATCATTCATGCATAAACTCAATGTTTTTGTCATCATCAAAAAGGGGGAGATTGTTGGAAGATTATTGAAAAATTATATGCCCCAATCCTTTTGATTTTAATGATTACCAAAAGCCATGAGTACTGTAAAAGATGTGATATGTTTATTTACATGTGCAATGAATTTATCTTGAACAATCAATGAGAATGTTAAAGTTTGACATTAATCATTTTGAAAGTAACTTTAAGCTCAATGTTTAAGCTTTCAAAAAGAAATTTTATAATTCATAGATTAATCAATGAGTTTTTGGAATACTTCTTGAATTAATTCTTAATGTCAATTTTATTGAATTCAAGTCAAAACAATGATTTAAAATGAATCTGGAACGATTTTAAAGTCAATCAGAAAACTTTCTGATTTTTGATACGTTCCGAAGCCGACTCTTGAGTTTCAGAGTTGACTCCCCTCAGAGAACAGAAATGACTATCTGTCTCGAGTCGACCCACGTAATTTTACGAGTCGACCCTCGATTCTGTCGAGCCGACTCCATGACTGTGTGAGTCGACTCTGCTCAGACATCAGAGGTATGTTTTTCTGAGCACTTCGCGAGTCGATCCCAACTTTTCATGAGTCGACCCCCAACTTTCAGGAGTCGACACTTTACTTTTGGTGAGTCGACCCTTTGACTTTCTAAACATTTCTATTTTTAGTATCACGACCTCGAGCCGACTCGGGAAAAGCATGAGTCGACTCCAGCAAATCTGGGTGAGATTTTTCCGGATGCCAACTCAGCGTCAACGGTAAGATTTTTGATTAACGGCTATTTTTCTTTGTCTCTAACAGCTATATTTTTGCAGAATCTATAAATAGAGAAGCCGTTTTCAAATCAAAGATATACAAAAAGAGAGATATTTATTCCAAGAGAAAAGAAAGGAAAAATCGGAAAAACAGAGCATCAGTTGAAAAAATCCGTGATTCAAAATAGAGTGAAAGAAAGAGTGTGAAATCCAAGGAAGCTCCTTCTGTGCTCAAGCTCAACAATCCAAGGAAGCTTCAGAAGAAAATCCAAGTGCTACTCAAGAGCATCTCAAGAGATTTCCAACACTCAAAGAAAAGAGGAAAAGTCCAAATCAACTCCAACACATATTCCGTGAAGAATCCAAGCTGAGGCCAGATTCTACACTTCAAAAGAGTTGAGGAAAAGAGGAAAAGAAGAAAAGCTCAAGCCAACCATCTGCAAATCAGGCTTATCTAAACTCTATTCTTACATTTGTTAATTTGCTCATTGAGGAGCCTTTGTAACCAAAAAAAACATACTTTTATTCTTTGTATCTAGTTCAATCTGGGGGATTGAACTAGTTGAGGTAGTCTTACCTCGGTTCAAGCTTGGTTAAGCTTGGGTTAAGGGTTTTTTTGCTGGTGAGCCCTTGAAAACCAGCTGGGTTCGTTGTGCGCCCGAAAAAATAACAAGTTTGAGTTGTGAGCTTGTAAAACAACTCTGCTATAATCTAGGGTGATTATAGTGTGGACCCAAGTGAATCTTGGGAGTGGACGTAGGTGTTGGATACACCGAACCACTATAAAATCTTTTGTGTTTGCCGTGTTCTATTGTCTCTTTCTCTATCTCTGTTTTATTCACTGCAATTTATATTTACTTTGCATTTGCCTTCATTCATCTCAAGCTAAATAATTTAAAAGGCTAATTTTAAAGAACCCAATTCACCCCCCTCTTGGGTTGTCATCTGGGCCAACAGATATGGATCGCTCGGGCAGGTCGAGCTATATGGATCGCTCGGGCAGGCCGAGCTATATGGATCGTTCGGACTAGGACCGAGGCATAATGGTTGGTTCATTTCTTGCGGGCATCGCGCAGCGAGTGGAAGTCAGGGCTGATCCTAACCCCTTGCACGGTTATCAATGGAATGGCGATTTTATCCCTCAACACATGCCTCCCACTCTCTGTTCAAAACGTAGGTTCGGGCGTAGGGAGTATAGCCTCAGGTGGCATGATCCGGATGGAGGGATCTAGACTTGACAGCCTGCGTAATGATGCCCTAATTGATGTCGCGCGGCCGCCCTGCCCTTACAGGACGGATCCGTCGTTTCTTAGGGAGAACGGTCGGGGAAGTGCCACGTAGCAAATCCCGATTTTCACGGCGCCTGCAATGGCAGTTCTGGGTACCTGGGCTGAGACGCCTTATCTTCCTCTTGAAGTGGTTTCTTTTGGGGGCAAAGTCAAAGCAGCACCATTCCTGTTCGCAGCGCTTTCTTACTTGTGTTTTGTTTCATAGAGCGCTTTGATCACCAGGGGGCTGTGCTAGCATTTGAACCTGGCAACAGGGGCCAATGTCCAGGCCGAGGGAGTCAGCGCCGAGCTCCGGTTGCGAGTGGAGGCGTTTGATAAACTCGAACAAGTTCTGGACGTCGCCAACGAGAACTTGGTGAAGGTGAGGGGATTGCATCAGGCCGCCCTCGACGAAGCATCCAGGCTGAGGCTCGAAGTTAGGGAGCTACGTGAGCTCCGGTAGATCGAAGGGAGTCTGATCCCAAGATGGGGGCACCTCTCGAGCGCCTCGTTGCTATTTATTGATCCTCTTTGGCGAGGGGGCGCAACTCTTCGTTTCCTGCAAGCGCCCACCGAGGTGATGACGCGTGGCGAGTTTCCACGATAGTGACATTGGAATTGATAGCTCGGGCGATCAAAATACCCGCCAGAAGTAGTTTAAATACGGATGGGGGGATGCCATTGTTAATCACTTCTCCTGTTAACCTCCCGAAATTTAGGATAGTAGGATGGCTTCTGAAAATGAAGGGGTCTACTGGAGCGCCAGGTAATGGCGATGATGGCCACGAGGGGCAGGCCCCTCCGTGAGGGGGCCCCCATTGGAGCCGCGTTCCAGTAACTATCAATAGGGAGGATCTGTTGTTGATGCTCGCGGAGCGCGACCGACTCCGGAAGATGGTCGAAGAATACTTGGCCATCTCTACGAGGGAGCACGAGCTCCTTCGTCGGATCAACAGTCAGCTGGAAGGGCAAGTAGCGACTCTCCAGCAATAAATTGCTATTCTTACCACCGAACTAAATTAGTGGCGCGGGGAGAGCTCGGCAGCGCCCGGTGGAGACGATAAGCCCCAATGAGGGCTCATGTGTCTTTTCCTTTCTTTTTGTTTTTCTGTTTATGATGAATAAAAAGAATTTTTGTAACTTTCATGTACGCTACCATCTTCGAAATGTTCGTTCTTATCATGTGAGTCTTATGAACGAAACACCCCCTTGGGGGATCTCTGGTGATCTTGTCGAGACTAAGGTATGATGTCCCCATTTTTGCCGAGGTAAGGGGAACTCATAAATTTCAGTCGGAGTGCAGTATATCGCTCGGTTTTTCCGAAGCATAAGGAATGTCCTGTTACCATTAGGGCGAGAGCAGCTATCCCAGTTTGGACCGAGGAATAAGGGAACGTTCGGTTTTTACCGAATCAAAAAGAGATACCTCAGTTTTTTCCGAAGTAAGGAGACTATCCCGGCTTTGAATCGAAGCAAAAAGCGATGTCTCGGTTTAGGCCAAAATATAAAAGATGGTTCGGCTTCGGGCCGAAGCATGAGATATCGGCATGTCTTTATTGAGGAGTACTTGGCTTCTGCACCTTTTTATTGCTATGCCAACGCTTTGTCTTTTTCAAGGTGAGTTGGCTTTACGTGGGCGACAAGCATCCGGCTTTCATTGGGGGACATCTTTTTCAGTGGTGATTTCCCAGGCTCATCCATATCTTGGAGATCTATAGGCAGTTTTTCCGTATTTAAGGCTCTCGATTCGAGATTGTGGGAAGATCTTCTACCTTCCATAATGATCTAAGGGGTGCACTTGGCGTGCTCTGAAAGGCACTCTTTTATCTTGAACTGCCACGTGGTAGCATGGCCATGGCGTTTTGAATCCCGGGGCTTTCCGCTTTAATGACTGCTCTCGGTCCGTTTGCCTATAAAATGGGAATAGTGGGCCGTGTTAGGCTATCTTCCAAGGCTCTTCCTTTCCGTGACTTGCAAAGGCTTCCATGGCGTTCGTTTCGTTGAAGTCGAGAGTGGAGAGATCGAGCTTTCCTTTTGAAAGATGGTCCATCCCAGATAGCTGGGGTGATGAAGAAACTGCTGAAGAGCGAGTAGTCCTCAAGGGAGGAATTCTTGGAGGTCATATGGAGAGCGCACGGGAAGTCCGCAAAAGTCATATGGGGAGCGCATGTATGCGCTTCATGTGTGTCCTTTGTGGTTTGTCATGGGGACCACCAGAAATGCAAGGCATATGCAGTCCCCATGGGTTGCATGAACTTCCCCTCCCCTCACAGGATGAACTGAGGGATCCAATATGAGGGGAGGTGTTGGTCTGCTGGTACCCTGTCTGTCTCTGGGCAGCAGCTAGTAGCCCAGCATCCCACTATAGGGGGAAGGAGCCCTCAGCATCAGCATCCACATGTTAGAGAGAGACCTTGCCGATTCACAAGGTAGGTGCGGCCCGATAGAAAGGGGCTAAGTGGGTCTTTCCTTAAGGAGGAGAGACTTACACAACTCTGCTAATGGGCAGAGAGAGGGATTGCATATTTGCGCCGAAGTATGATAAGATGTATCAGTTGCGCTAAAATGTCTGAGAAATTAACCAGCCTTGCTGTTACTACAGAATCGCCGGGGCCACTTGGCTTTGTCCAAGGCTTCGAAGATTAATAAGAAATTCCATTCGGCTTTGGCCGAGGGTTCTGATATGTCACTCGGTCTTGGCTGAGGTTTCTGTTAATAAGAGATGCACTTCGGCTTTAGCCGAGGGTTTTGATAATAAGAGATGCACTTCGGCTTTGGCCGAGGCTTTGGGAAGCTACTCGAGCATGACGAGGCTTTAGGAACCGTAGAGCGTATACCTGGTGGCGCCATGGCACGGGGAACATTGCTCGGCCCTGCCGAAGTTCGGAGACCATTTGGAGATCACTCGGTTTGGCCGGGGCTTGTGAGCTGCCCGAATCCGACCGAGGCTTTTACGCCATTTGGCCCGGCCGGGGCTTATAAGCTACCATAATCTGGCCAAAGGCTTTTACGCTGTTTGGCCCGGCCGAGATTCGTAAGCTGTCCGAATCCGGCCAAAGGCTTTTACGCTGTTTGGCCTGGCCGAGGCTTGTAAGCTGCCCGAATCTGGCCAAAGGCTTGCAGATCACTTGGCTCCCAGCCGTACTTGGAGTGCTCGGCCATGCCGAGTCTTCTGGAATAGGACTTGGCCCAACCGAGATATAGAGATTTAGCTTGTCCCCCGGGCGTACTGGGAGTGCTCGACCATACCGAGTCTTTGTGGAATAGGACTCGGCCCAGCCGAGGTACGAAGATTTAGCTTGGCCCTTGGGCGTACCGGGAGTGCTCGGCCATACCGAGTCTTTGTGGAATAGGACTCGGCCCAGCCGAGGTACGGAGATTTAGCTTGGCCCCCAGGCGTACCGGGAGTGCTCGGCCTTACCGAGTCTTTGTGGAATAGGACTCGGCCCAGCCGAGGTACGGAGATTTAGCTTGGCCCCCGGGCGTACCGGGAGTGCTCGGCCATACCGAGTCTTTGTGGAATAGGACTCGGCCCAACCGAGGTATGAAGATTTCCTGCTTAAGAAGGCAGCTCGGTCGTGCCGAGAATTGGTAAGCAGCATCTGTTTTTCATTATGACTTTTCATAAAAATGATTATAGCGATCATGCCGCCGATCATAGAAACAAGATGCCAAAACTGTAAACGGGGCAAGTCTATAGAAAGCGTACCCTACTGGTAGTATATGTGGAGATTGTCTGAATTCCATGTCCGAGGAATAGATTTTCTGTTCAGATCCTGGAGCTTGTAGGTACCGGGACCGATGACTTCCGCCACTTGATAGGGGCCTTCCCAGTTTGGAGACAGCTTTTCTTGTTCCAGTGGTTTGGAGACAGAGGCTTTCTAGAGGACAAGATCGTCGGCCGAGAAAGATTTTCCTTTAACTCTGGAGGCGTGATAGCGAGCCACTCTTTGTTGATAGGCAGCTACTCTAATCCGAGCTTTCTCCCTGATTTCTTCCATCAGGTCAAGGTTGGTACGGAGTTGTTCGTCGTTAGTCTCCTCGAGTATCTCTCCACCCGCGGAGAGGGGAGCCCTATCTCCACGGGGATGATGGCTTCTGTGCCGAAGGCCATCCGAAACGGAGTCTCGCCTATGGAACTCTCTGGGTGGTGCGGTAGGCCCATAGGACATGGTGATGTTCGTCTATCTGCCTCGGGCTCTGGCAAGTCGAGCCTTGATCCCTTGAAGTAGGGTCCGATTAGTTACTTCAGCTTCTCCGTTGGCTTGCGGATGCCCGACTGATGTAAGGTGGTGAAAGATTCCATGCTCCTCACAGAACTCTCGGAACTTAGGGTTATCAAACTGCTTGCCATTGTCGGTGATGATGGTATGTGGAAGGCCAAAGCGATAAATAATGGATCTCCACACGAAGTCCCTAGTCCGAGCTTCGGTTATCTGGGCAACTGCTTCGGCCTCGATCCACTTGGTGAAGTAGTCAATGGCGACGAATAAGAACTTTCTATATTCTGTGGCGAGGGGAAACGGGCCAAGGATGTCCATTCCCCACTTAGAAAAGGGCCAAGCAGAGGAAATAGGGACCAAGTTGGCGGAGGAGAGCCTCTGAATATTAGAATGCCTCTGACAAGGGTTGCAAGCTCGGACGAGATCGTCAGCATCCTTTTGCATGGTGGGCCAATAATACCCCTGGCGCAGCACCTTGTGGCATAAGGATCGGCTCCCCAGATGGTTGCCGCAAATTCCCTCATGCACTTCCCGAAGAGCATAATAAGCCTCAGATGGGCGAAGGCACTTAAGCAGCGGCATAGAGAAGGACCGCTTATACAGTTGATCATCGATCAGCACATAATGGGTGGCCTGCAACTTCAGCTTTCTTGCTTCCCTTCGGTCGGCTGGGAGCGACCATTTTTTGAGATATTTAAATATGGGGTCGAACCAGGATGGTTCGGCCTCGACCTGCATCACTTGGTCAGCCTCCGCAATGCTGGGCTTTTCCAAAATCTCTAGGGGAAACTTCCGCTCGGAATCCATTGATTCCGTGGTTGCCAGCCAGGACAATAGGTCGGCGCATGCATTCTCGGATCTTGGGATCCGAATGACTTCGAACTCGGAGAAATGGGAAAGTAAGTCCCGCACTTCCTGAAGATACCGAATCATGTTCGGCTCCCGAGCCTCTAACTCGCCCCGCACATGACCAGCCACCAACTGAGAGTCGATAAAGGCATTCAGCTTCTTCACTTTAAGGTCACGGGCAATTCGGAGTCCAGCGAGCAGAGCTTCATACTCGGCTTCATTATTGAAGGCTGAGAAGGAGAAGCGGATGCCGTATTCGAAGGTCGCCCCCTCTGGGCTGGTGAGGATTAAGCCAGCACCGGAGCCATTTGCATTAGATGATTCGTCAATGTGGAGCAGCCATAGGGCATCAGATCTCGGATGCTCAGAGGAGTCCGGAGTGGAGCCATCCTCAGGGATAGTGCATTCGAGGAGGAAATCAGCTAGAACTTGGGCTTTGATGGCCGTACGAGGTTGGTATCAAATCTCATGCTCGCTTAGTTCGACGGCCCATTTGGTCATCCTTCCTGATGTCTTCGGACAATAGACCACCGCTTTGATGGGTTGGTCCGTCAGGACCGTCACAGAATGTGCTTGGAAATACGGTCGCAGCTTCCTGACCGACGTTATCAGGGCTAGAACCAACTTCTCAATCCGGGTGTACCTTGTCTCAACGTCTCGGAGTAGTTTGCTGACATAATAGATTGGCTTTTGGGTCTTGTTCTCTTCTCTGACCAATACTGAGCCAATGGCGCCTTCCGAGACTGCTAAGTACAGGAACAACATTTCCCTCGGATTTGGACTATTGAGGAGGGGTGGAGAGCCGAGATACCTTTTGAGGTCCTCGAACGATTTCTGACATTCGGGAGACCATTGGAAATTCTTAGCTGATTGGAGAGCTTTGAAGAAAGGAAGGCATCTCTCGGCTGATCGAGCCATGAAGCGGTTGAGTGTCGCGATCCTCCCAGTCAGGCGCTGGACTTCCTTGACGGACGCTGGAGGCGCCATTTGCTGAAGGGCCTCGATCTTCTGTGGATTGGCCTCAATGCCTCGTTGGGAAACCATGATGTCTAGAAACTTCCCAGAATTGACGCCGAAGGCGCACTTAGTCGGATTGAGCTTCATGCGATATTTTCGGAGCGTCGCGAAGCTCTCCGAGAGATCCTCAATATGTTGGGATGCTTCTTTGCTTTTGACTAGCATGTCATCGATGTACACCTCCATATTACGGCCGATCTCGATCGGTTATGAAGGCAGTCTTCTCTTCATCCTCGGGCACCATTCGGATTTGGTTGTAGCCCGAATAGGCATCCATGATGGCCAGCATCTAGTGACTCGAAGTAGCATCTACAAGCTGGTCGATCCGGGGGAGAGAGAAGTTATCCTTCGAGCATGCTTTGTTGAGGTCGATGAAGTCGATGCAGATCCGCCACTTGCCGTTCGACTTCTTCACCATAACAACATTTGACAGCCAGCTAGGATAGTTTACCTTCCGAATGAAATTTGCCTTGATAAGCTTGTCGACTTCTTCCTCAATAGCCTTCTACCGCTCGGGGGCGAATCTCCTTTTCTTCTGCTTAATGGGCCGGGACATCTCGTCCACATTGAGACGGTGGACGAGGACGTCTGAGCTGATCCCCAGCATATCAGAAGCGGACCAGGCGAAGACATCAGCATTCTTTCAGAGAAAGTTGATCAACTTCAGCCATGGTTTCCCCTTCAGCAGTGACCCGATCTTTATAGTTCAGTCAGGTTGGGCTTCGTTCAGCGGTACCTCCTCCAGCTCTTCGGCTGGCTCTCCTCGATGCTCGGCAAAATCCTCCCGAGCGTTCAGCCCGTCAACCTCGGGCAGTTTGGACTGAAGGCTGGTGACGAAGCATTACCGAGCCATAGCCTGGCTTCCTTGAACTACCCCAATTCCCTGCTCGGTAGGAAACTTCATGACTAGATGCGGGATGGAGACAGTAGCTCTAAGGGACATTAGGCTGGGCCTCCCAAAGATCGTGTTGTAAGGCGATGGCAGCTTGGTCACCAGGAAATCTATGTGAACAGTGGTAACACATGGCCAAGTTTCTGCTCAGACCGTCAAGGTCACGACCCCCTCCGGGGTAACAACATCGCTGGTGAACCCCATTAGGGTGGAATCCACGGCTCGGAGACTCACCATGAGCAGTTTCATTTTTGCAAACACATCGAGGTATAGAACATTGACAGAGCTCCCACTATCAATTACAATCCGGCTTACATCATAATTGTTTAGATTGAGAGATACAACCAGCGCATCATCGTGTGAGAATTGTGTCTTCTGGAGGTCATCATCGGAGCAGGAGAGCTCATTCGTCCGTGCTCTCTTTGGTGCCAAATCTTCTTCATCATCTCGCCGGCCCAACGGACCACAGACTGCCTCGATCACATTGATGTGGCCGATAAATGGAGGATTTGGAGGAGGAGGCTGCTGAGGCTCGGGCTGGCGGTCACCCCCATTTCTTGGCTCGGGCGCTCTCCTGAATTGGTTCAGTGTACCCTGCTGGATGAGCCTCTCGATTTCATTCTTCAGCTACCAGCATTCTTCGGTGTCATGGCCATGGTCCCGATGGTAGCGCCAGTACTTGGTGGGGTCTCTTCGGGTCGCATTCTCTCGGAGAGGAGGTGGTCGAGGGAGTTGGCGCTCTATCTCCATGAGAATTTGCGCCCTCGGGGTAGTGAGCGGGGTGAACCGGTTGAACCTCCTAGGCGGGCTCCGGATGCGGTTCCTTGGCGGCGGCAAAGGAACCCTTTGGTGGCGAGGTGGGCTCAGCTGACGGACAGATCGATATTTGTCCGAGCCCTTAGACTCCTTCTTCCTTGCCAGCTCGGCGTGGGCGGTCCTCCGTGATTCCTCGACTTTGGCGTACTAGTCAGCCAGGGCCATCATATCGGAGAGGTTCAGAGGGTAACTGACCTCCAACACCAGGTAGAAGTTACTCTCTTTTAACACTCCACCCGCTAGGACGGACATGGCCACCTCATGGTTAAGGTGATCCACTTCCAGCATGGTCGTGTTAAATCGAGCGAGATAGTTCTTCAAGGATTCCCCCTCTCTCTGCTTAACCTCGGAGAGGGAATCAGATCTCTACCGATGACGGCGACTGCTGACGAACTGGCTAATGAAGAGGCGACTCAGCTCATCGAATGAGCCAACGGAACATGGCTTTAAGGCATTAAACCAGGTTTGAGCAGACCCTCTAAGGGTGGAGGGGAAGGCGCGGTAGAGAATCGCATCTGATGCCCCATAGAACATCATGATCGACCGGAAGTTACTGAGGTGGTCATTGGGATCGAATGATCCATGATAAGACTCGATGGCGGGCAGCTTGACATGGGAGGGAATCACTTTCCCCATGATCTCCTTGGAGAAGGGAACGCCCTACTCTGCCTTATGCTGAAGCGGATGGGCCTGCTTGGCAGCGTCCAACTCCTAGCGCATCTCCCGGATCTATCGGCGGATCTCCTCCTCAGGAATAGCAGGAGGAGCTGGGCAAGGAGAATGTAGAGACGGTGTCGAGTCATGGCGAGAGAACACCGGAAAGAGGGATCGGGCCTGCCAAGATCTAGGGAGATCCTTGTCGCGGGCCTCCTGCGGAGCTGGTCCAGCTCCCTTAGGATGACGAGGGGGGTCCGCAACTCCATGCGAACCAGAAGAAGAGATCGTTGGGGGAATGGGGGCCGTGGCCTCCTCAGGAAGGTGCGGAGCAGGAGCAGCTGAACGGGGAGCTTCGTGGCATCCTTGAATCAGATGGGTCAGAACCTGGACCTGCTGGACCAGTGTGGCAAACTGGTCCTGGGCCACCGGAGCCGCTGGTGGCGTTGGAGTCTCGACTGGTGGCGGCGGCAGTGCCACACTGCTCATCAGATCAGGTCTTTGGGAGGTAACCTGGTCCCGGGCTTCAGAAGTAGCCCTTCTTCTATTGGCCATTGAAGGGGTTGTCTTCAAGGTCGAAATCCTTATCTCCTCGTTTTCAAGTTTATGGGACTTGAGGGCCCTTCCTCTAACGCCAATTTGTTGTTGCTGGAATCCGTCCTCCGACTCGGGCGCGGTCGAGCTTCAGGTTAGGCTCCCTCCTGGGCGGACCTGCAAAACAGTCCTCACGCGAGAGGCGTTGGGGGTGGCCCTTTACGGAAGACCCTCCGACGCTCAAGTCAGCGAAGATCAATAATGAACAAATATGGAAGAAGGCTCTCGCTGAAGAGTCCTTCAAGGGTGGCCTTTTGGGGGCTTCGAGCAGAGCGTTAATGGCGGAAAGGGGTGAGCAGAGATAGAATGAAAGTGGTGATGAGAATGTATCAAGAATGCCTCTCTTACCTTAGAGAATATATGACTGTCCTATTTATAGGCGATCACCTGATTCTTTGGGCGCGTCATTGGAGTTCTGGAAGTTGTTGGGATTCGAGACTGATTCGAATCAGGTTGTTGTGAGGCCGGTAGGATCTGTATCTTGTTAGTTAGAGGATCGACGGCTGAAAGGGCTATCCGGCGCTTGGAGATTCAGTGATCATATAGGCTTTGGGCCGTTTCTGGTGGTATAGGCATGATTGCCTATGTGGATCCTCGTTCGGTCATCGTGGTTCCGTAGAGGTATGGATATTGCTCGGGCAGGCCGAGCTATATGGATCGCTCGGATTAGGACCAAGGCATAATGGTTGGTTCATTTCTTGCGGGCACCGACAGCGAGTTGGAGTCAGGGCTGATCCTAACCCTTTACACGGTTATCAATGCAATGACGATTTTACCCCTTAATAGTTTCTATCCTATTGAAGATTTGGTACATCTTGGCTCACCATATCTCAGTTTTAAATGCCCTCACTACCTAGATGATAGCTAGAACATTGCTTTAGCTAGTGTCCCCTGGGCTGGTGGATGGTAGCTAGGGTTTTCTCAAGTGTTCTACGAAGATCCCGTCTGTAGTGGATCCACCGAAAGTAAGCCAGGAGTTCAAGAAAAGCAAGGGTGTAGAGAGACTAAGTAGATAGCATTGGGGGAGGTCTTGCTATGATAGCTTTTGGGTTAATGTAATCGAGATTTCCGATCCTTAGGTGGACAAGGGAAAATGGTTGCGATGAGATCTTCCTTTGGGAGAGGAGGTTCTTAAGTTTTGATGGAAGATGCCCAAAGTTACCATGGGTAAGGAGATCATTAATTACACTTTAGAAGCTGGCAAGAGAATGCGTTAAACCTTACCATAAAGAGCTTTGTTTTGAACGCAAAATCCCGGGAGGCGTATCATGCGGGGTCCGGCGTTAGCTGTCGGCATCATTACACCATCAATCGCAGCCGTCCAAATGGAATACGAGATCAACAAGGCAATTGCCCGTTCACAGCCTTCCGATCTTGTTTAGAGCGCTGTGATTGATGAGGCTATTCGACGGCCACGATTCAACCGATCTAGCTCTCTCTGCGGCCCTTTATAAAGGGGCTTGCTTCGAGCAGAAACTCTACGCACCGCTGCGATATCTTTCAGTCGTTCTCCCTCTCGACTCCTCGCGCTCTTCGAACCCCAAGGTACTCGCGTCTTCCCGCAAGCTAGGGTTCTACTTGCTCGAGTTTGCATTCCCGGATCCAGGCCCGAGACGAATCTATCTCAATCCCTTTGTTTCTGGATTCTTGGTCTTCTTCAGTAACTGGGAACAATCCTCATAAGCCTTCAATTGCTCAAAATCTTCTTCGACGTTATGCATGTAAGGGAAATCCTTTGCAAGCTCTCCCACCTCCTCCACAAGCTTGTGTCTATGTACACATGATTTGAGCTCATCCCGCTTTCGATCCAGAGGCTTACGTCCTGACTCCTCTTTCATAGCTTTTCGCCCTTGCGTAGTGTTTTTCCTTTGAAGGAATTGGTCACCCTCAGTGCTGAAGTCTGAGAGCAGCTGAAACCGAATCTGCAAGAGGGCTCAGGCTCGGTTTGGCTCTTGGGTGCAATAGACAAGAAGAGAGAGGAATAGAGAGGGTTTTGGTAGAGTCAGTAGTCGAAGCCTTTTATCTTCATCTTTCACCTTGCATTAATTGCATCAACACCTCTTGGCCTACTACCACCAGAAATTAAAATGCCTACAAATGCTTGGAGTAACGGGGTATGGATAATGTCCCAAGTTCGCCCCTTTTTGAAGATTATTCTTTTGACCATGTTGCAATCTACCTCCGACTGATTGTTGAGCCTTTGACTAAGTTCTTCCAGCCGCCAGTGTTGTTCATCCATATGCCTCCTCATCCCAGGATTAAGGTCCTCTCAAGATGACTCAGGAGATGAGAAGAAAAAAGGAGACCGCAGTCTCTTGAAAGCTTCGTAGTGGCGGTGCTTAGATGAAGCTTGATGGCGATAAGCTTCTCTATGAGGAGATTTCCCGTAGGTGAATCTCTGACTAACTGGTGCAGCTATCACGAGCGATGTGAGAAGCTTGGGCTGCTGCTGAATGGCCACCGAGCGTTGCTTCCGCGGCTTATGAACTGCTGCATTCAAGGCTTGAACTTGTTGATTGAGGATGGCCAGTTGGTTAATTAGAGCAGCTGAGGCTGGTGGTGAAGGAGGAGCAGAGAGTGGTCCTCTGCTGCTCAGTATGATGTGAATGCCCCCCAGCATGATTGGTGAGGACCTTCAGTATGCGCATCGCCACCATGGCTATCTTAAAGGGGACAAAGGCTTATAGCTCAGGAAGACAGAGCTTTCTTTCCTGCAGTGCGTGCCCCCCTACCTGGTGCGCCAATCTGTTGATGCCCGATCACTTTGAGTCGGCCTCCTTGAGCGTCGACCGTTCCCCCACAGAAATATCGGAGCCCTTCCTTTGTCTTCAAAGCCTGCAAGAAGTCCCACGGCCGGGTATTCCAGCGGAGACCCTCCGACGCTCAAGTTAGTGCTCTGGGCAACAGCCGTGAGCTTGAGAAAGCTCGAAAGAGAAAGAGTGAGAGACCCCTTTTTGAGTTACCTCTTACCTTCTTTATTCACCATTGTACTCTGTGTAGCTTGCTTGAGAAGTTTGAATCTTTGTCATCTAGTGGGAATGAGTCACGTGGGGCCTCATAATGGACCATGACTTTTGGGGCTCATTTAGTCTGAGTGGCTGAAGTGTCATGATGACTGAGTACTTTTGGTGGGTGAAATGTCAGGGCTGACATCTGTGAGGCCCAAATGCCGCCACCTGTCAAGACTTTTATGATGAATGATAACTTTCGATAAAGCTTACCTCTTAGTGGAATGTTAGAGCTTTAGGCGCCATCTTGTCAGAGACAGATGACCACTTAATTATCTCATTAAAGTAAGTGGCCATAATTTATTAATCCAGAAGATGACGTGGTGAACAGTCACTGTAGGGCCCGCGCGTGTCCGAGTTGGAAGCCACTAAGGAAGGGCCGCTGGGGACTTAGGTCCGGCGAGGCCGTCATCGACTGAGGTCGGGGCCGCCTAGGACTGCTCGGGAGCCGCCAAGGGCCTCTTGGGATCACTGTGGCCGCCTGGGATTGTTCGGACCTGTGCGCGCATGAGGCCGGCTAGGATGCTCGTGGTAGAAAATAGGGGCCGCTTGGGACCGGTGCGGCCGCCTGGGAACGCTCGGGGCCGCCGTCATAGGAGTGTCGGGGCCGCCTAGGATTGCTCGGGAGCCGCCTAACTGGGAGAAGCTTTCGGGACCGCCTAAGATGAAGATGTCCCGAAGTTATTACCGAAGCACATTAACGTGCATGCATGGGGCCAAAAAGGGAGTCAATAGTGGCAACCATAAATGCACGTGGCCTTTATAAGACCATAAAAGCCCCGGCACATAAATGCGATAGAGAGTCATCGTCGTGGTGGCATTTGGAGTCTGAAACCAAAGCGCCTAGAATGACCACCTAGAAAGGCCGCCTAGGATGGCCATTGAGGAAGGCCGCCTAGGACTGCCGCCTAACATGGAAGGCCGCCTAGGATGTTAAGGAGGGCCGCCTAGGATTGTTAAGGAGGGCCGTTGAGGAAGGCCGCGGAGGAAGAGGCCGCTTAGGACTTCCTCTGCTGTCTCTTTCTCTTCGTGGTCCGTAACTTTGAATGCTCTATTCTATTGAATGCCCTCCAATAAATGCCTTGGAGCGAGGGCCTTTATAAGACCTATAAATGTCTTGGCACATAAATGCCGTTGAGAAGGCCGTCGAGGAAGAGACCGCTTAGAATTGTTGTGAGGAGGGGGCCGCTTAAGATGAAAGGCCGCCTAAGATTGTTAGAAGGGGGCCGCTCAAGATGAAAGGCCGCCTAGAATATTGTGAGGAAGGGGCCGCTTAAGATAAAAGGCCGCCT
This sequence comes from Calamus simplicifolius, assembly GCA_900491605.1. Lineage (NCBI taxonomy): Eukaryota > Viridiplantae > Streptophyta > Magnoliopsida > Arecales > Arecaceae > Calamus > Calamus simplicifolius. Next base: position 233,701 of record UESW01004859.1, on the reverse strand, counting down.
AGAATTATTGTGAGGAGGGGGGCGCTTAAGATGAAAGGCCGCCTAAGATTGTTAAGGAGGGGGCCGTTCAAGATGAAAGGCCGCCTAGAATTATTGTGAGGAGGGGGCCGCTTAAGATGAAAGGCCGCCTAGAATTATTGTGAGGAGGGGGCCGCTCAAGATGAAAGGCCACCTAAGATTGTTAAGGAGGGGGCCGTTCAAGATGAAAGGCCGCCTAGAATTATTGTGAGGAGGGGGCCGCTTAAGATGAAAGGCCGCCTAGAATTATGTGAGGAGGGGGGCACTTAAGATGAAAGGTCGCCTAAGATTGTTAAGGAGGGGGCCGTTCAAGATGAAAGACCGCCTAAAATTATTGTGAGGAGGGGGCCGCTTAAGATGAAAGGCTGCCTAGAATTATTGTGAGGAGGGGCCGCTCAAGATGAAAGGCCGCCTAAGATTGTTAAGGAGGGGGCCGCTCAAGATGAAAGGCCGCCTAGGATTGTTAAGGAGGGGCCGCTTAGGACTTCCTCCACCTAGGATGAAAGGCCGCCTAGGATTGTTAAGGAGGGGGCCGCTTAGGACTTCCTCCGCCTAGGATGAAAGGCCGCCTAGGATTGTTAAGGAGGGCCATTGAGGAATAGGCCGCAGGATTTTCTTTTGGTTCTGTATCATTAAACGCTGCCCATTGATTTGCCTATGGGACATTAATGACAAAAAGGCGGTCACATCACATAGCTATTTTTCCTACATGTTTCTCTCTTCATTATGACGGGCACTTATTTCAACAGGGAGCAAAGCTGTGAACGGAATTAAATGCCTGCTGCGCCTTTGAAGAAAAACCCAATAGGCCAGCGAGGCCGCCTAGGAACTAAGCCGCTTAGGAAGGCCGCCGAAGATGACCGCTTAGAAAAATTGTTCGAAAATTTCTATTTTTATTACCCATGGACCTGTTAACTGATCCTATCAGTGACGAATTATTGTGAGTCATTTTTTAAGTATCTGTTATTAGACATTCTTGTTGCAGTTGATTGTAAGTAAAAGGCTAATGGTTTATATCTTTTATGCAAGTAAAAGTAGTCAAATTGATAAAAGTTTTTCTTTGATTGCGTGCCTGCCCTGACTAATTATGCTCTTGATATGATCCGTTTGACACCTGAATAAAGACAGCATAAAAAAAGAAATTCTAAAGATGTTTTCTGTGTCCTTGACCTGATGAGCTTAACAGTAAAAATCCATTTTTGGTGGAGGAGGTTCTGATTTTAGAACGCTACATTTTGATGTGATAATTCAGTTTAATTGCCTTATAGTAATTAATTTTATCTTCTCATTTGGTCTAGCTCTCTGTTCTTTTGACAATCGTATACAATATCAATCATCATGTATGATGCTTAATCTGTGTGATTTTCCAACTTAGTTGCAGCTTGATGAAAACTTCTGCATAAAATTGATAACGGATTTTCTTGTGACAGATATTCCTGGACCCGAAGGAACGCAACAACACGGAATGCAAGCAAGCTGGAAACATTCAGTGGAGTTTACCGCAAGCTCTGTGGGAAAGACGTGGTGTTCGAATATCCCGTGACTGAGAGTGCATGAAAATGTTATTGTGGGCAGTCTAGTGAAAGTTCTTACGTCTTCAGATCAGGACACATTTTTGTTGAGAGCCATTTGCTTTGATTATTTTGTTTGTTGGGATAATCGAAAGTTTTGGATGACTATAATTGAGTTGATTTTAATATTTTGTCTTTGCTTCTACCTCGTGAAGGGTGTTTTTAAGCCGTTAGAATTATCATGGATTCTGATTCGATTTAGAAGGGACCTGAAGACTACTGTTTATTCGGGGGAATTGTTGGATGGGTGTTACCCTTGGTAGAGTCGTACGGAATGCGGTTGAATGGGACATCCGAGTGTGTTCATGCGAGGCTTGATGGAATATTCACATGATAGAATATCATATGAGACTTTGATGGGATATTCTCATCATGATGGAATATTAGGAAAGGGGGAAAGAGGGTGGTTCTCATTTTGTGGCTGTATGAGTGTAATGACCCGGGCTCACGGGCCCGTTTCGTTACAAGAAAGATAAGGTCCATACCAACTTGGGCCATCACAGTCCCAAAAGGGATCCAATTGGTGTCTTGTCCTTTTACTTTACCACATATAAATCACTTAACCAACTCCAAATTTTTCGATGTGGGACTATTGAGAGGGTTATCACAATCTACCTCTTACAAAACAATCTATCCCTTTACAAAGACGACGTCCTCGTCGCCAGGGTCAATTGATCACAACCACCAGGCAGGCAGGATTCTAGATGTGGCTCCCATAGGTTCAAGAGGTGACTCCCATCAACCATCAATGTAGCACTTTGCCCTATGGCCCCTACAGGTTCAAGAGGTGGCTCCCATCGATGTAGCACAGGAGCACTTAGCTCCTGCACTTTCGACCGGTTGCATGGCTCTGATACCATATTGTAACGATCCGGGCCCATTCGTTACAAGAAAGCAAGACGGACAAGGTCCACACCAACTTGGGCCACCACAGCCCAAAAAGGATCCAATTGGTGCCTTATTCTTCTTACTTTACCACATATAAACCACTTAATCAACTCTTAATTTTTCAATGTAGGACTATTGAGAGGGTTATTACAGTGAAAGTCCATTTAGTTTGCTAAAGTCTGTTTGGATGAAATTAGAAACGGATTAATCCGAATTAGGGTAACCTAATAATCTTTCTTGCATCTTCTGTCCTTTGACGTCTTGACATCTCTTCTTCTCACATAATGTTTTCTCATACTGCTGTCATTTTTTAGTTTGATTTTGCATTCCAAACCTGAAATCCTACTTATCTAAACTTTGATTTAGATTTTAATTTTTCTATAAAAGAAATAGAATAGGAAAATGAGCTATTCAACTATAATGACATTTAATTTTAATTTTAATTATGGTGTTACATTAAAAAAATAGAATTAATGAAAATAATAGTTATCTATAGATAATTTAATTATTAAACCATAACACATGGTTATCTAGATAAATAAGTTATACAAAATCTAGAATGAATGATTTCTACTAAAATCAAATTTATCTTGTTGCTTTGCATGACAGTAGGTTATATAATTTGAAAAAATAAAATTTATGAAAATTAAACATACATCTTTCATAATATTTGTTTTATAAAAGATATAAATTTTATATTCCTGTATAGGAAAAAAATCGCTCTATCAGCCAAAAGGTCCTGATAATCCATCATACACAATATTTTGATCCTTCTCAGGACGAAGAATGAAGAATAAATATCATGAGCGCATTTATTTTTTTGTTACAGGCGAGTGATCACATCATTTTGGGGTAAGTCAAGTCCGAATTATCGGAGTACATAATTTATTGCAAAATGACAGGACATGGGTCATCAGTATGCCATTCCCACTGATCAGTGTGACGGACTACAGCGAGACAACCTAATCGGCTGCTGTGTTGGCTTCCCTATAGACATGACGAATTACCGATGCACAGGTAGATTGGAGAGCAGTCCATATATCACTGATCAAGGGATTACTAGGGGAACAGAGATCAACATTCCGTCTGATCCAGTGGATAATTATCAAAGAATCTCCCTCAATAATCATTCGGTGAGAGTGCAAGGTACGAACTGCATAGGTAATACCTGAATATCCCGTCTGATCCAATGGATAATTGTCAAAGAATCTTTCTCAATAATCATCCGGCAAGAGCACAAGGTATAAACCGCATAGATGATACCTGCCCAAACAGCTTGCAACTCAGTCATATGAGTGCGTTGCAAAAGAAAAAGGGCTCCGGGCCCTTGCTTCAAGGTTTGTGCCTTTTCATCAAGATCGGCCATCGTGTTGCACGTGCAGTGCACATGCCGAACGGGAGTGCCAGGTAAATGCCTAAATGGGGAGCTTTCGAACGAACCGGACCCCTCCGAACTCCATCAACGGCGACTCGTTTCGTCGCTCGAGCTCGCAGCCAGCGTTTTCCTTCTTTCCTCCCCTATTTCCTCTCCCTCTTCGAATCGAGTGGAGTCTGAAGTTTGGCAAAGATATCGAGATCGAGACTCTGACGAGGGAATGCCTCCTCCGCAAGAAGTGATCCTCTTTACTCTTTCGATTTCTCTTTTCGTTATCTTTTTCTTGGTTGCTTTTGGTTGTTTTCTTTGAATAGAAAAGGAGAACGGAACGGTCATGCTTTGGGTGCCAAGTTCTTGTCATTTAGTGATAAAGGGTTCTTAGAATTTTAGCTCATAACGAGACTGGGATTTGAGGTCTTTATTGGAGGGTTAGGTCACGGCATTGGATTGGCCGAGATTGATTTCTTTTCGAAACTCTGTTGTTCTTGGAGTGGATATTGATGTGGCTGATGAAGTTGTTGGGGGGAACGCGGAATACCTTCAAGATCATAGCTATAGCATATAAGTAATAAAAAAAAAATTTACCGTTCTAATCTATGAGTACAAGATCATACCTTCAGATTTGAACTTTCGATTACTTTGATTCGATTGCTCGACCTCAACCTTTAGCCTTCCGCCGTATTCCCGGAAATACCTTCTTTCTCTCACAAGATAATGAGATCTCTTGGCCGTCCTAGGGTTTCTTGTTTTTCTTTCTTAAAAAAAAAAAATGTTAACCCTAGTAACCAACTGAGAGGGTATTTATAGGGCTACAATAGGACCAATAGGCAAATATGAAAAGGACTTCCTACGTAATTAAATCTCTTAATCCTACCCGGGTTAGATTCAGTTACGTAAATTACAATTCATTCCACTAAAGAATTATAATTGTACTCCTAATCATATTCGAATTTATATTTTTGAGCCTTTAATATTAAATACTTATTATCTCCCCACGTTAAGATTACAGATATCCACTAATTAAATTTAATTACTGACAATATAATTTAATTGGCTTTTATTATCCTTGAGACCTATCCACTTAACTTATTTGATGTATCAGATTCAAAATCCACTTGCAAGATTTGATACAATCAAAACTTATAAGCTTCCTCAAGGGGATATCATCAATCCAATTTATCAGGACATGGATTTTCTTCAACTATTAATATTCACTATATATATAATGTTATTGCCCAACCCACTGAGTTTATTGACTCATATAGAATCTCACTCTATGTGTAATCAAAGCAATCACTACACATGTCTAGAAATAGAATTCGGATTAAGAGCATAAGTAATCATAATATTCATGAGGTTTAAATTATTTTATAAAGTCAGTATAAAATAATTAACTCAACTGGGTCCTATTCAATACACACAAAGTGTACTAGCACAAATAGTTAGAATAAACCATTCCCCGTAGTCAAGACAAACCTACTAAAAATTTGTGCTACAGTTCTACTGATGGTGTGTCCAATTTCATCTAAAACTGTGAACAATAAACTTGTATTCCAAAAGAACCGATGATCTAGTCTTCTGTGTGTAAGCCGTACTCTACACACTAGATCAAATACTCTTTGTAAATACTAGACACATGCACATATATAGTAAATGGCATACATTGCTCAAAATGAATTCTCATTAAAATATAAAGACATAACATAAAGCATATCTTTTAGTCTATATCTCTATCAGAAGTCACGTTAAGGCTAACGGGCCAAGTGATTGACAGAGACAGGCTCGGACAGACTAAGTCGGCAACAAAGGACTCTAAGGTCTTCCTCAGCCTCGGCACCCAGGGACTCTAGCGTCCCTTTTGGTCTTGGCACCGAGGGACTCCAAAGTCCCCCTCGGCCTTAGCACCTAACCTCCATATGGCTCGGCAGATGTCTGCAACCATCATATGTCCCATCAACCTTCTGCGACCCCACGTGGCCACTATCATTTACAATGCACGTCCGACATGACCAGGCCCTACCTATCATTTATGGCATCGCGCCTGACATGAAGATGACAGGCCAGGCTACGTCTGACAAGCTTAGGGATTGTTATGACCCATCCCTGTCAGCCTTGCCGTCTATCCTCTGCTAGACGATGACATCTCGGATTCAATAACCTTCCAAAAAAGAAGGTAAAAGGGACTTCCAAATACGTATAAGAACATTTGCTCATAACGAGAGGGAGATCTGAACTTCAAGTTTTTGGCTAAGTCCTTTAGTCCATTACTCATCATTGTTTCCCAAGTTATTCACTTAAGCTTCGGAGGGTCCCCACCGAAGCAATCGATCCCTGGGGACTTTCTTGCAGGATCTCTATCCAAGGAGGAGATGTATGAGGATCCTCAGACCTGTGGCCACCATCCTTCGGATCTTCATTTCTGCCCGACGCCCGAGGAAGGTGATTTGGCAACAACAAATTGGCACGCCAGGTAGGTGGGAGTGAGAGGACAAAGAGATAGAAAGCTTCAAAATCGCCAGTTGCAAACCTCAACTCCTCGGAGAAAACAAAAGGATGGTGGTGATGCACGCTCAGAAGATTTTCATCAGCTACGCTGGGGGCATCGCTAGGAGGCTTAGCAGCAGGAGGCTAACCTCCATGCTCCACCTTCGCCACCATCTCAGGATGACCGGATCACCACCTCACCCTACAAGTCCAGTCACTTGTGGCGGCGGTTTGTAAGCTACAATAACAGCCAACGGCTGCGCAGCAGCATCCGAGGCCATCCTCGCCGAGCGCATGGGCCGATCAGCCCAGTCAGTAATCCATTCGTAGGAGATCCCTTGGAGGGAGGCTCCCCGCCGACGTGCCTTGCCCAGGCTGTAACCCCCAGTAATTAATTTTGGGAATACTTGGATCATGGCTGATTGACTTCCTTCGGATGTTTAAGTTCTTGGTACGACGACTGGGTTCCCGATCTCAACGTGACAACTGGGTTCCCGATCCCTTTGACCAAGGACATCGCGAGCCTTCTTCGTTGGCTTTTAAGGAGGACAATGATGGACTCTGCCCTTCACCCTCGTCGTGTCCTTTGCCGGTAAGCCTTCTACCCATGCCAGAGAGAGAGGCCACGGACGAAGCGAGGACATGGCAATCCTCCTATAGCGATCTCGGTTCAGGCCCAGTGGCATACCCGTCGCCTCGCCGGGCCTGGGCTGAGGTTGGCGGCTCCACCGGCACTAGGAGCAGCGTCCGGTGGGGATCGAGCAAGGGAGAGAGGGAGGAGAGGGCCATGGTGGCCCTTCTCCTGGGCGGGAGTTGAACTGGCTCCCATGTTGCTCCAGGCCCGATGGCGTGCCTGCCGCCTCGCCGGGCCTAGGAGGTGGCCGGTGACCCCCATCGGCATCGGGCGAGCATCCGATGAGGGTCCGGCCAATCGGTAGTGACCGATCGTGCCACCGGCATAGTAGTTTATCGCGGGATAAAGAGAGAAGAAGAGAGAGAAAGAGGGATAAAGAGAGAAGGGGAAGACCGCACCGACGATCGGCTTTGGGCCGGTTATCGATGGTTGAGCAACCTCGGGGAGAGGCCAGCGGCGACCCTGGCCGTCGGCACGGGCACCCCTGGTTCGGGTGAACCAGTGGAGCGAGAGAAAAAGAAGAAACAGGGGAGACCTTGTTTTGGGCTATGTTGGGCCGATCGGTGAGCCCATTGGGCCAAATTTTTGGGCCCTGTAATGGATCGGGAACAGAGAAAAGAGATTATGGTATGTATTAGTTTTGATCCTAGTTTCTAGAAGAATTTTATTTTTCCATTTGGACTGTTATTCTTGGAGATATTTAAGCCCAAAGTTAGGCCAAGTATTAGAATGGGTAGAATTTAGGGGACAATTTGTTATTCCAATTTTAGAGATTTAATTATGTAAAATAATGTTGTAGGTACCCAGAAGTTTAAATAACTGACTTACATTTTGAGATTAGTGTGCTGAGGTAAGTAAGCCAATTATTATGATTTTATAAATTATTTAATATGTAGGTTTTGAAATTATAGCTGTATTAAATTATGAAATGAGAAAAAATAGAATTATGGTATTTGATTTGACTATTTTGAAATTGTTAATTAGTACCATGAGTATGCAACTCATCATTTGGTCTACTTATTTGCAACTACTGATATTTTTAAAGTGATGACTTTTATATATGTGACTAATGAGGGATATGGTTACTTTGACTTTGCAAAACCATTTGATACTATTTAATATAATTATATGCAATTGCTAATATTCAAACCACTGTATGTGAGAAGCTTATGCTTGTGATGATGCATGATATGTTGCATGCAAGATGTAAATATGATACTTGAGAATATGCTACTATGTGTCACCGCGATTCTCTATAACATGATATGATATGATATGCCAAGAAACACGGGACCCACCTCTACAGGGGGAATATATGGAGGATACACATCTGTAGGGTATGTTGTGACAGATTATAATATATGACATGACGTTGGTACCAGGACCCTTCCTCTTAGGGGACATTTAAGAGTGATGCACCAATGGGGTGTTTACGGATATAATGTAGGGCCGTGGAACACATAAGAATTGATAATTATATCGATACAGTGGGTTTGATTGCTTTGCATATTTTGGAATTATTGCATGATTATGCTTCCAAAATTATTTTATAAATGTGCTTAGATTTAGCATGTATTTAAATATGTCTTTGGAGATTTGGAAGCTTGACAAGTGTTTCATATGTGAAAACTTGATTTGATATAAATATGAAAATGAATATAATATTTTATTATAGGCTTACTTACTGAGTGTGATCTCATTTAAATCTCACAATATTTTTCAGAGCCGCATAAGTGAAATAAACGAGGAAATGAGATAGAATGAGACTTCTATCAAAAACCCAAATTTTGATGTAACTTCGGATATTGATTTTGTGTGTTTTAGCTTAGGGTTTTAAATCCTATTTGATTGGGCTTGTATTAAAGTTGTCTTGACTTTGATTGGTATTACAATTATTATATCCTTATGTTGTGATATATTTGAATGCCTTGCATGTTTGACATGTGGTGGGTTGCCACCCCTAAATCCACCTATCGGTCTGGGGCATGACAGCTTTAGTGGTATCAGAGCCTAGGTTATGACATTAGGGATAAAATACTAGATTATGACATTAGGTTATGACATTGGGTTTCAAGTAATATGCTTTCAAGCCTGAAAATGTAAAGTTCAATAGGATATTAATTAAAATAATTTATCAGGAGATAGGAATAGCTCGTCGCATTAGAAGCAGCAACATGATGAGGACTCCCAAGATGGTAATTCTGGTCAGCAGGGAGGCCAAGAAGCTATTGGAGGTGCTAGCTCTATCAATCTGGCCGGGACTGATTAGCAGCGACTCCAAACCGAGATATTTCATGTTCTCTCGAGTGTGATGCAGTCGATGCGGGACATGCAACAACATATTCTGCAGGCTTTGTCCACTTAGCTTGCTCCTCCTGTTCCGTAAACTCAGCTTGCCCCTCCTGCTCCATAGACTCAGCTTGCCCCTTCTGCTCCGCGACTCAGCCCCCTCCTATATAGTAGACTCAGCCTGCCCCTTCTGCTCCACAAACTCAGCCAAGCCTACCTACTCAATCCGGACCATTGACCCAGCTTGCTCCGCCTCAACCCTGGGGGTGGCCGCAGCTTTACTGATTTCAAAAGTTTTGCCCCGCCCCTTTTACTGGATCCATCAATCCTGTTGATGCTGAATGATGGATGCAAGATATGGAGAAGGCCTTCATAGCTCATGGTAGCCAAGAGAAGGAGTGGATCAGATTTCGTCACCTACCTCCTCCAGGGGAAGGCCTATGATGGTGGTTAGTTGAGGAGCAGCGACGGGATGGACGGGTTATCACTGGGAGAGTTTAAGGAGGCCTTTTTCGACAAATATTTCCCCAGTAATGTGCAGAGACAGATGGAATCGAAATTTATCAAATTGGAGCAGAGGAATCTCTTCGTGGCCCAGTATGAAGCCGAGTTCACCAGGCTGGTTTGCTTCAAATATTGTGACCAATGAGAGAGCAAATATCACCAGATTCACTGAGGGACTACAGCCCAGGCTGAGACAAGCGGTCAATGTATTTGAGCTTCCCACTTACAGTGCAGTTGTGAATAAGGCCTTGGTGATTGAGAGGGATATGAATGCAATCCAATGAGATTGAAAGCAGTAGAGGAAGAGAAAAGGGCCTTTTTTGGCTAATCCCCAGGCCAAGAAAGAAAGGTGCATATTAGACCGCAGCCGGATAAAGGAGTAAGGAGACTCGCTGCCCTCATTATGGGACCTTCCACCCGAGAAGGCAATTGCCGCATATTACCTGGTGCTTGCTTCATATGTAGAAAAATAGATCACAAGATGGCCATCTGTCTCCTTCGAAAGGATCAGCAGCCCTCTTCAGTTCAAGGGAAGAGCCAGCAGCAGCAGCAGCCGCCGCCTAGGATCCAGGGAAGGGTCTTTACCCTCACTCAACAGGATGTTTCCACCTAATTCTGTGGTGACAGTTATAACATTTAATTTATATCTAATATTACATTCATATTTAGTGGAATACATTGATAATTGATTAGAAAATTAGATAAAGCTGAGGTGTCGTACTATTTCAGCTGAGATATCGTCACTGATTTTCGTTCATGCTTAGGAGAAAAGCTTTACGACATCTCAGGAGAAAATCAGCCGTAATAAGCTACAATGTCTTAACGGTAAAGCTAGGATATCGTAAGGGGCAAAATGTCATTCGCCTTATGTACAAATAACTGCAGAAGAAAAGTAGGCTGGAGGGAAAGGACATTTTCGTATGCATACCATTTTTAAAATAAAGAAAAAGCGCTTTTAATGGACGCCACGATCAAAACATAACATCGTATCAGAGCTATCCCATCCCGCAGCGTCAGGCCACGAAGGATCCACCTGGATCATAAGGAGAGGCGATGAAGCCCACGTAGGACTTGCTGCACTGGAGTGGTGTACAAGTCTTTTCCTGTGACCTAAAAGAGAGTCAACAAAACCTGGCCCAAAATAGAGTAGGTGGCCCGAGTTTAAATAGAGGGCCAAACTCGGTTTTGACTAGAGGTAGGCACTGGGCCGGGCCACCCATGGCACGGCCCAGGCCCACATGGACCGTGCCAGGCATGGCCTCGTAAACCATGCCGTATTGAGCTCAAAAATTTTTCGTTGGCCCAGCACGGCACGGCCCATGCACGGCTCAGATAAAAAATTTTGTAAAAAAATATTTTTTTAATAAATTAAAAAATGAATAAATTTTTTTTATTTATGAAGTAACCTTAATGGTGGGGGGTTTGGCATAGACTCCTACCAGTTTATTAATTTAAAATTAAAATGGTACAGAAAGGAGGGGGCTAGGCCGACCTCCAGAACAGAATACAATAAGGAGAAAAAATAGAAAGGAAAAAATAAAGACGACTCACTTTAAGTTTTTAAACAATTAAAAAAATAAAATATATAATTATAAAAGTAGAAATGACTCACTCATCA
>UESW01004859.1:176149-222015 GCA_900491605.1 Calamus simplicifolius | reverse complement strand
AAATTTTATCATTATATAAATCATAAATATCATTAAGAAGTCGTGTTACCTCATCTTTAGCAGGTTCAGGATTTTGATTCATGTTTTCACAATATTGATCAATTAAAAAAATTACACCATTTAATTTAACTCTAGGATCAAAAACAGCAGCTAAGTTATGCAATGGACATCCTATTCCAATATTCATTCCATTTAGTTTCCATATTATATAATAGGCATTAAAACTTCATGATATCTATATTCTTTAAATTTTTCACTAATTACATATGCTTTTTGTAAAAATGAACAAGAAGTTGGATAATAAATACCTGAAAGAACATTTGTAGCATCATAAAAAGTAACCAAAAAATCTTCTAAAATTTTACCTTGATGCCAATCAGCTTCAGTCAATGTAAATCCTAATCCACGCTCATTAATATAAGCACTTAATAAGTTCTTATATGGATATGCATCATGTATCATGGCATAGGTACTATTCCAACGAGTTATTACATCAAGTTTAAATTTTTTAAAACGTTTACCATGATCTACACATAATTGTTTAAATTCTTGAAGTCTTGACCTTGAAGCATGAATAAAAGAAACTGCATTTCTAATTTTTGAAATAACCTCTTGAATTATGTTCATGCCAGATTGAGCAGAAAGATTTAATATATGACATGCACATCTAATATGAAATAATTGTCCATCTAAAATGGGATGCAAAGAGTCGTTTAATAATGCAACAATAGAATTATTATTAGATGCATTATCAAAAGTAATTGATATTATTTTATTATTAATATTATATGAGCATGCAGTTTGATAAATAATATTTAAAATTTATTGTCCTGAATGCGGAAAATCAAAAGCACGAAAAGCAATAATTCGTTTATTTAATTGCCAATCATTATCAATATAATGAGCAGTAATAGCAATAAAACAATTACTACCTACGATGCCGATCAAATATCAGAAGTTAAAGAAATTCTAGCATTTAAATTTGAGAGGCTTTCAATTAAACTTTGTTTCATTGCTAAAAAGTTTGTCATAGCCACTCTTCTAAAGGTACGGCTACTAGTTCTTTTATAAGCAGGTTGTAGGCCTAATTGAACATATCTTTCAAAATTATAAGATTCAGATAAACTAAAAGGTAATTCATCTTGAACTATCCATCTTACCAGTAATTTTTTCTGATTTTCATGGTTATATGCAAAATTACCTACAAGTGATCCCTCTTGTATATTAAGGACACATTGCTGACGGAATCATGCATCCTATGACTCTCTTGATGTCTTTTTAAATGCCCTATTCCCCAGTACTAGAACAACTGTAAAGTTTTGCACATTTTTTACATTTTGCTTTATAGACTCCATCAACCATAATTCTATCGAAATCAATCCAAACATTACTAGTCCTCTTACGAGAAGAGGTTTGACATTCACTGACACTGGCTCTAGATGGAACTTGGAGTTGGGATTGGGGTTGGGGTCCTTGGGATTAGTTTCCTCACCCTCAGAAAAAGGGTGCATGTTAAAATTACTTTCGTTAAAAGATGCATATCTAAAATTTTTAATTAATAAATGCAAAAAAATAAAAACTAACCCATAAAAAGGAATTGAGAAAAGATCAGAGGTGGAGGCGTGGAGCCGAGATTTGTGAGCTTCCTCTTGCGCTCTCGCCTCTCAACAAGAAGTGACCTTGTAGCACTTGACTACTTGCTTGAGCACTTGCCACTTGTAAGAACACTTGCAAACTAAAAATTAAATTGCTAATCTACTAGAGCACTTGCTAGAAGAGAGAAATAGTAGTAATAGAGAAGAGTTGGTTTGGTGTGGTAAGAATGAGAAGAAATGGGCTATTTATAGAAGTCCCAATTTTTTTTCCTCCAAAACTACCTTTGATATAGCCGTTATATGACTGTTGGAGGGGTAAAATAATCTAAACCCCTCCCAACAACTTTTAACAGCTATATAGCCGTTAAAAATGGCTATATCCATTAAAAACGACTATTTGGGCAGAGTCATGCCTTGGCACGGCCCAGCTGGTGCCTAGGCACCAGCCTAGGTATCAGCAGTTGGTGCCTAGGCATAGTTGAGCTGTGCCTAGGCACCTAGGCACAGCTCAGTGCCTAGGCTGGCCGTGCCGTGCCGCCTAGGCACAGCTCAGTGCCTAGGCTGGCCGTGCCATGGCACGGCTCCTGGCACGGCCTGTCACGGGCTCAACACGGCCCGTGACTCAAAATGGGCCACGGGTCATGCCGAATTTGAATTTTTTTTAATGTGCCGTGCTTAGCACGGCCCATTTGTTAATGGGCCATGCCAGGCACGACATGATAATTCTAAAGGCATGATGGGCCTGGGCCGTGCCATGCCAGGCATGGCTCAGTGCCCACCTCTAGTTTTGACCCATGGAAAGGTGAAATAGGTAGTTCCCATCGGCATGAGCATGGAAATCAAAGCATCAAATTACAATTAAAATTAGTGGACCATAATTCACTACATGTCAGGTTGGGCCATAACTTAGATCAATTCTATGTATGGGGCAAAACCATGTCTCAAGCTGCTGCCCAATCGTCCAAATCGAAATCATGTCCCGTCCTCACTCGTGGTCTAAGCTCGTGGCTCAAAACAGATGCAGACTGTCGTCTAAACTGGTCGCAGGTCGCAGTCCAAAATAAATTGTTGATTAGTCCCGTGGCCCAAAATAATGTTTCTAGACCAGCTTTTAGCTAACAAATAATAAATTGTTGACTCTACGCCGACGCGGTCTACCCCGCGGTTTTGGGAATTCTCCGTCCTTGCGGGCAACCCTAAACTCAGGCCAACCCCAAACTCAGGCCGCCTCTTTCTTATAAAGTTCTCTTTCTTATAAAGAAAGAAAGCGAACAAAAGAGATCGAAGACCGCCTCCCTCTATAGCTCTCGGTCTAGCCTCCAAAGTCCAAACAAAAGACCTACCAGCCCAGAAACCCCACCTCAAATTCCATCGAAAGGTCTCCTAATTCTGTAGCCATGGGAGGATGCCTTTGTTGCATCGGAGACGACGACAGGATCGCGGAGCGGTACATCAACGAGCTGAACGCCTACTATGGGGAGGCCTGCCGGCTCGACCCCGAGATTCAAGCCTTCAACGACACCCTCCAGCGCCAGACCAGCCGCGTCCTCTCTTCCCTCGCCAAGGACGCCGCCGCCTTTCGCTCCCCCTCCTTGAACTCCCTCGGAAAAGCCACCGACGCCCTCTTCGTCCTCAACCACGACGCCGTTGACGCCATCCTTGACCTCAAGGATGACATCTCCTCCAACCCCGACCTTCTCTTCTTCGTCAAAGAATTCTTCAAGAATACTGTCGACATCCTCAAGTTCTTCGACGCCCTCAAACATTGCCTCCGCAGAGCTCACGAAGCCGAATCCATCGTCAACTCTGCCGTAAAATTCTTCGATGAGAGGGAATTCTCGAAATCATTGGAAAAATTGAGAGAATTCAGGGCTTTAGGGGATCCATTCACGTCGAGATTCATCAATGAGATCCAGTCGGTGTGGGAGCAGGAGCAGTCAATGTTAACCTCCTTACTTCGGAGGAAGCACGAGATCGACGGTAAGATCCACTGCGTGAAGGTATGGAGGAAGGTGTGGAGCATAGTATATGCGGTGACGTTCGCAGCACTGCTGATTTCCTCTGTAGTGCTGGCGGCAGTGGCGGCGCCGCCGGTAGCAGTGGCGGCCGCACAGGCGGCCTCGGCCTCAATGGAGAAGGTTGGGGAGTGGTTCAATACGCTTTGGAAGAATTGTGTTGGGGTGTTGGAAGGAGAGGCTAAGGTCATTGGGACGGCGAAAAAAAAGACATCCTTTGCAATACATGATTTGGAAAATGTAAGTGTGGCGGTGGAGCAGCTGGAGGTAACAATGAGTTCAATGGTGCGGGAGTCGGAGTTCGGGACAAGGGAGGAGGAGGAGGAGGTGGCGTTGAGGGACGAGGAGGAGGTGGCGGCGGCACTGAGGGAGGCGGTGGAGAAGATGAGGAAGAATATGCAGGAATTTGGGAGAGGTGTGGTCGAGTTGTTGGGAGAAGTGGATAAGTGCAGTGAAAATGTGAGGAAGGCGTCGACGGCCATGTTGAAGATTATTACCTGAAGCATGAAGCGTGTAGCTTCCTGAATTTAGTCATCAAAGATTAGTCCTGAGTTTAGGAGGAATTAGTCCTCTTGATGAGATTATAAAGCAGACCGAACAGTAATATCTCATTTTTACTCTTTGAATTTAGTCATCAAAGATGTGTGTTTTGTTAAGATTGTTACCTCTCAATAAACGAAGAAAAATTGTATTCAGGTTTTGTATTGATCATTTTGCTGAAGTGCAATAATGAGATGCGATGGGGCCAATAAGCTTCATAGACAGTGGTGATCGCACTCGGACCCCCCATCGGCATGGATGTCAGCTTCTACCCGGCTTCGGCTCAGTCATCGGCTCACTCTCCTCCTCAAGCAATCAACAGATGCCTTCTATGTAGATTTTTAATAAATCTTTAACTGTTGGTATCGTAGCATTAATATTTCTGCCTTATTTTATTACGAATATTTTTATTATTTTAAAATTTAATTATTTTAAAATTAAATTAAATTTTTTAAAAAAATTTATTACCTTATTGTTCATGTGAGATTTATGCCATCCAGCATCCTAGGTTCTCTCTCTTTATTCAGATATAGTTTAAATAAAAAAAATAATGACATTAATTAGGGAAGAGGACGGTGGCATGATCGTTAGTCCTTCAAATCCTTTTTTTATTTTATTTTTGCGGAACAAACTCACGCACATAAGATCTTCCGCGATTTTTGGCCGTTCCGTTTTTTCTTCCTATTTTGCCGTGAGCGCTGGGAAAAGTCGCTGGCTTATGGAATCTCGCAGCGGAAGAATTGTGTTGGTGTTTTCTTTTCTCACGTGGCCGTATAAAAAACTTTATGGTTCAAATCAATGGCTTTTTGCGTTGACCCTTCTCCCTCTTCTTGCACAATCGAGGGACGTGCTTTTTTTCTCCCTTCACGGGAGTTTTCCGATCGAGTTTTTTTGTGAGCGGAAGTGTGGT
The DNA here is from genome assembly GCA_900491605.1 of Calamus simplicifolius. Lineage (NCBI taxonomy): Eukaryota > Viridiplantae > Streptophyta > Magnoliopsida > Arecales > Arecaceae > Calamus > Calamus simplicifolius. The sequence goes on along the minus strand of UESW01004859.1, from coordinate 216,955 downwards.
GGGCCTTCGTACCGAATCGTCTCCCACGATGAAGCACAGTTTTCTTGCGGAAGATGTGCGTGATATATTTCAGCTATACAAATAAATAAATAAATAAATAAAAATATAAATAAATTTTTAAATATAATTTATTATATTTATTATGTTAAAGATAGTTGGCAACTATTCGGCTAGCCTATTTGGATGCATGATTTTTAATTTTTTAGATGATTTTTTTAAAAAATGAATAAAATAGCATCTTATCAATTTGGTTAAATTTTAAATACATGCTATTATCTATTTAATATTTTATTTTATATTTGTTTTATCATTTGTTTCTTTAAGTTTAAATTTTTTGTATTAAAATATGCCTACTGAACCTCTATGCCTACAGTGTTTTGCATAGATTAGCCCAAGGGAATAATGAGTTACAGTCAGACGTGTTTTAATCGACAACAAATTTTCTTGATGATAATTTTAAAAATGTATTAAATAGATGATTAGTATGCTATTGCTCCTATTTTGCATATTAGATTTTATATTATGCATGAATAAAATTATATTTGGTGGTAGTGTGAAAAATCATAATGCAAATCCTTTTAAGGTTTGCTTGGTCAATTGGTGTCTAGAAAAGTGAAAGATCGTGGTTACTTAATTGGTTTCATTGATTGACCTAAGAAAACAATGGGAGACCCCTGGCCTGGCCAATTTGATTGATTCAGACCTTGATTTGGAAATGTTATCTTGATTATGATCACTATCTAATAATCATGCTAAATTGGTTAATCTATATACATATAATGGAGTTCAAATGTCATGTGGTCAAAATGATTTGTGGTCAATATGATTTTGATTAATTGAGGAGTAGCCATAACATCTTTAATTAATCATAATTATATATTAAGTTACAAAGATCATATAAGGTTAGATGATATTAATTGTAATTAATTATATTAATGCAATAAATCTTATCCTAATGAATTTTTATTGCATTGATATAATTAATTAGGATGGGATAATAAATTATTTTCATAATTACCCATAGGAATTAAGATATGAATATAATTTGTTAGTCACATCATTAAGTTTGAGTCTATTTAAGTATAATAACTTAGCCCATAGGTAGTTATTATATGTTATTGATTCATGTTATTCATGTTTACATTGGTAAGACATGACATTAAGTTATATGCCTCAAACTTAGTTACATGAACATGGTTTTTTTTTTATTTTTATGCAGCTATTTTGCCTGTTAATATTTCTGATATGAAATGTGATATTTTCGATTTAAGTGGAGATAATTATAAGTATGGAAGGAAAGAATTCTTCTTAAATTAGGGTGCATGGACATTGACTATCCTATCAGGAAGGATTGATCTACTAGCACTCAGGTTGAGATTGCTGCAGGATGGGAGCGACCTCAGCATACCACCACTCTGGTTGAATACTACCTACCTAAGTGCACTCAGGCTATGAGATTGCTGATGGTATGAACGATGTGGAGCCGATCTGACACTATGCACCTCAGTATGATGTTCATACATACTAAGATTTCTGCTAATATACGTGGTTCAATTCATGAGTACAAAAATGTCAAGAAACTTCTGAATGCTATTGATACACAATTTGAGTCTTCAGATAAGACACTGGCTAGCACCCTAATGGCAAAGTTGTCATCAATGAAGCTCACTACTATTGGAGGTGTGCATGAGCAGATCATGAAGATGAGGGACATTGCGGCTCAGTTAAAATCACTAGAGGTTGAGATGTTAGAATCTTTCTTAGTGCACTTTATTCTAAATTCCCTCCCACAGCAGTATAGTCCCTTCAAAATATCTTACAATACACATAAGGACAAATAGTCAATTAATGAACTTTTGACCATGTGTGTTCAAGAGGAAGGGAGGCTGATTTTGGAAATGAAAGAAAGTGCACATTTAGCTACTCAGAGAAAGACTAAAGTTGCTAAAGCCAAATGCAAAGGAAAGGGTAAAGTGCTCATCCATACAGAAAACAAGAAGGAGTCCAAGTGCTTCTTTTGCAAGAAGAAAGGGCATATAAAGAAGGATTGCCTCAAATTCAAGGCTTGGCTTGACAAGAAAGGTATGCTAACCTCATTCGTATGTTATGAATCCAATATGGTTATTTATCATAATACATGGTGGATTGATTCTGGTTCTACAATCCATGTTTCAAATACCTTACAGGGTTTTTAAATCAAAGAAAACCATTAGGAAGTGAACAAAGCATCTATTCAGGAAACAAGATGGGTTCACATGTGGAAGCGATTGGGACATGCAGACTTATTTTAGATTCTAGTTTTATTTTAGATTTGGAAAATACGTTTTAATTTCAAGTTTTTCTAGAAATTTGATTTCAGTGTCAAGACTTGTACTCGCAGGATATTTCTTTAATTTTAATAAAAATCTATTGATTTATTTTATAAATCTAACCTTATTTGGGAATAGTACATTGTTCGATAATCTTTTTCAAATTAAAAAATAATACCTCTTATAATATGATGCACACCCAAACTGTATGAAAAGATTGTTATGAATGAGAATTCCTCTATTTTGTGGCATCGGAGATTAGGTCACATCTCCATTGAGAGAATTAAAAGATTAGTAAAAGATGAAGTACTTGATACTCTTGATTTTACTAATTTTGGCACTTGTGTGGACTGTATAAAGGAAAAGCAAACCAATAAGTCCAAGAAAGATGCCAAAAGAAGTTGAGAAATATTGGAGATCATACATACAGATATCTGTAACTCGTATGGTCAGAGATACTTCATCTCATTTATTGATGATTATTCACGATATATGTATCTCTACTTGCTTTTTAATAAGAAAAAATATTAGATGCCTTTAACGTATTCAAGGCAGAAGTAGAGAAACAATGCAGCAAGCAAATTAAGATCGTGAGGTTAGATAGAGTAGAGAATATTATGGTAAATACACTGAGGATGGACAAGTACCTGATCTGTTTGCTCAGTTTCTTGAAGAAAATAAAATTATTGCACAATACACCATATGCCGGGGTCTCCAGACCAAAACGGTGTAGCTGAAAGGAGGAACCAAACATTATTGGACATGGTGAGGAGCATGGTTGTTAGCTTCAACCTACCTAAATCCTTGTGAACTGAAGCACTTAAAACTGCTGCGTATATATTAAATCGGGTTCCAACCAAGGCTGTTTCCAAAACGTCATTTGAGTTATTTAAAGGTTGGAAACTAAGTTTGCAACATATACGTGTTTGGGGATGCCCATCTGAAATAAGAGTTTATAATCCATAAGAAAAGAAACTAGACCCAAGGACTATTAGTGGATATTTTATTGGATATGCTAAGAAGTCTAAGGATTATAGATTTTATTGTCCTCACAGCATTAGGATTGTGGAATTAAGAAATGCAAAATTTCTTGAAATAACTTGATCAGTGGGAGTGATCAAGATCAGTATTTGGTTTCTTATGAGAAAGATCATTCAGATATTCCAGCTTCTACTTCAAGTAAGGGATTGGTTGTCATTCATAGCACTCCTCAAGCTCAAATAAGTGCTCAACAACCAGTCATTGAGATTTTACAAGCTGCTGATGATAATCTAGAAGATCCTGTTGTTCAATAACAGTCAGTTGTGCAAGATACTCCTCAAGAGGTTATTAATACAACATTAAGAAGATCAACTAGAATAAAAAATCAGCAATTCCTAGTGATTATATTGTGTATCTACAAGAATCTGACTATAACATTGGAGCCAAAAATGATCCTGAAATGTTTTCACAAGCCATGAGTTCTAAGAAATCAAACTTGTGGTACAATGCCATGAAGGACGTGATGGAATCTATGGCATCTAATCAAGTCCGGGATCTTGTTGAGTTGCCTGATGGTGTAAAAGCCATTGGATGTAAATGGGTCTTTAAAACAAAGAAAATCTCACAAGGCAACATTGAAAGATATAAAGCAAGACTCGTTGCCAAAGGGTTCACTCAGAGGGAAGGAATTGATTACATAGAGATATTTTCTCCTATATCCAAGAAAGATCCTCTCCGAATAATTATGGCATTGGTAGCTTATTTTGATTTTGAGTTACATCAAATGGATGTGAAAACTGCATTCCTTAATAGAGATCTAAAGGAAGAGGTTTACATGAAACAGCCTGAAGGATTTTTCTCTTGTGATAGTAAGTATTTGGTTTGCAAGCTTAAGAAATCCATATATTGATTGAAACAAGCCTCACGTCAGTAGTATTTAAAATTCCATGATGTGATCTCTTCTTTTAGTTTTGAAAAGAATATTATGGATCAATGTATATACCAGAAGGCTAGTGGGAGCAAAATTTGTTTCTTGGTCCTATATGTGGATGATATTCTACTTGCAACCAATGATAAAGGGTTGCTACATGAGGTGAAATAATTTCTCTCCAAGAATTTTCATATGAAAGATATGAGTGAGGCATCTTATGTCATTGGCATTAAGATCTATAGAGAAAGATCTCGAGGCATTTTAGGATTGTCTCAAGAAACTTATATCAATAAAGTCTTGGAGAGATTTCAAATAAAAAATTGTTCACCAAGTGTTGTACCCATAGTGAAGGGTGGCAAGTTCGCTTTGAATCAGTGCCCTAAAAATGAACTTGAATAGGAACAGATGCACAACATTTCATATGCTTTAGCTGTTGGAAGCCTAATGTATGCTCAGGTTTGCACTAGACCTGACATTGCATTTGCAGTGGGAATGTTGGAAAGATATCAGAGTAATCCAGGTTTAGACCACTGGAGAGCTACTAAAAAGATCATAAGGTATCTTCAAGGAACCAAGGACTACATGCTCATGTATAGACGAACTGATCATTTGGAGGTAGAGGGTTACTCAGATTCGGACTTTATTAGCTGCATTGATACTCGAAAATCAACATCGGGATTTATATTTATGTTAGCTGGTGGAGCCATATCATAGAGGAGTGCAAAGCAGACTTTGACTGCTACCTCTACTATGGAAGCGGAGTTCATTGCTTGCTTTGAGGCTACATCACATGGTGTATGGTTAAAGAGTTTCATCTCAGAGCTTAGAATTGTTGATTCTATTGCTAGGCCAATTAAATTGTACTGTGACAATTCAACTGCTATATTTTTGGCTAAAAACCACAAGAGTGATAGTTGAAGTAAACATATCGACATTAAGTATTTAGTTATAAGAGAACATGTTAAAGAAAACAAAGTGGTCATAGAACATGTTAGCACTGAATTGATGATAGCTGATCCTTTGACTAAAGGCATGCCAATTAAGAATTTTAAGGACCACGTGGTACGAATGGGAGTTGGTTCCATGATATAATTGCATGGATAACTACTTGTACAAAGAAACTCTTATTTCAGTTATTTGTTTATTTCTTTTAGGTGTACACATTATTTGACTTTCGAGAAATAACAAATTTTTCTTTTGGACTCAGAATAAACATAGGGTTTATTTATTATGTTATGTTGTCACATTTGGAATAGTAATAAAGAATTGAATGCATTGTACACATGGAAGATAATACTCAATTATAGAGGACCTATCGCTATGATTCATGTATTTGGTTTCTTGTTCAATGTTGAGGATTGTGAATTAAAATAAAATATGCAAACCAAGTGGGAGAATATAGTATCCCGTTGGTGGATGGTCCTATCCTATTTTATTTTATTTGGTACCACTTGCAGATATATCTCAATCTCTTGGAGATAATTCTCAACAATATCCATGCACTAATTATTAAGTGATAATCATATCTCTTTTGAAATTTAAAATACCCACTTTGATGGGAGTAGGCGGTGGAAGGGAGTTAAGAAAATCTCTATAATAGAGATCCCTTCTAAGGTTTTTGATATAACAACACATCATATGAGAGAAAACTATAAAAAGCTAGAGAGATTGGATCCCTGATCAAGAGTAAATCCTGAAGGCATACACCATCATTATGCGATTGCTCGTTGATTAAAAGCACTTAACTCAATCAAATTCTGATTCAGATCCTCAAGAGGTAGATCATAAATAATGGCTAAAGGTAAATACATTGATCATATTATTATTTATATAATTTCTATGTAAATTTTTTAATAGATCTCTAACAGTTTTGTCATCCCTTCTCCTGAAGCTAAGACAAAACAACCTCAGTTGTTGGTTCAAAGTAAGATGAGGTGGGCCTCATCTTGACCACAACCGGGTGGCTTCGTCATCATGCTGGAAGGAGAAACTTTTGGTTCATCGCCATCACCTTCCTCATCAAAGGCATCCATACTCCAACGGGCCTAGCTATCCCCGGACCTTGCTCTTGGTCTTCCCTGACAGCAACTGCTGACCTCCAAGAACCCACCTCCAAGCTTGTGTCTCATAATGAGGATAACGACCCTTGTGGCTGAACTGGCATCAGGAGCAGCCCAAGCACCAGTCGGATCACCATCAGGAAGCTCAAGGCTAAGCTTCGGGACTCCGGGATCTTCTCCCCCCCCCCCCAACGGAGCTCCCCGCATTCCAGAAACAGAGCCAAGCTCCCGACTCCACTGCTGCTCCCAGCTGCTCCGGGATAGCCCAGCCTTCATCCCGAGCATCCCCAACTCTAGCTTGGTTGTCACCGACCTCTACTCCCGGATCCGCCCTTGTTCATACTCGGCACTATCCCGGCTCCAACTGTCCCGCTCGTGCCGACGCTAGAATAATCTGCAAGTGCACAACAATAGTAAAGTGTATTTAGAGAGCGGATATCGAACCTATATAGATTAATTATATTATTAAATATTAAAATTTACTTAATTAACTATTACTTAAAAAATTAAATATAAACAGAACTATAAAATTATTTAATCTAAAAATTAATAAAGCGTAAAATTTAAATGCATAAAAATATGATAAGAATAGATATAGAGCGATTGATTTTACCTAACAAGCCACACATAATTTATTCTACTTAATTATTAAATTCTAATAATCCCATGTTGATGATTAAAAATTTCTTAAATATTCAATATCTTCTCTCGAACGATATCAAAATATTTGATATACTTTTACGCTGGTTGTCAGCTACCTAACATAACCCTCCTTTTTTACTTGGGCTTGGGATCAGCTTTGGTGAAGTTTCTGTATCTTCTACAACCTAGAGATACAAAAGAAATTTATTGTGTTAGAAAAATAGAGATAGGGACACCCTTATTCCCAACTTTCCATAGAAAATATAGAATGCTTTGTTGACCCTTTAAATCTTATATTTTTCTGGCATCAGATAAAGGACTAGAGATCCCCTCACATTAAAGTGCCCTATAGATGTCTCCAAGGTAAACCTGTGGTTGCAACTCGAGCCCCAACAAACAATATCTTTCTCATCAATTATACCTAATGGAGTATTGCTAATCTCTTGCACCAAAGCTGGAGGGAATATGAGATTTAAGAGCTCCTAATTTCATACTCTTAGGTAGTGTTTGAAATAGGGGATATTTCCAAAAAGCCATAACTATAAGGGATAGCTAGGAATAAAGTTAACTAAAGGAATAATCCATGGTTAACCATGGTTAACTATGGGTTATCCCCTCAATTTATTCTCTAGAAAATGTAGGAATAGCAGGTTATCCCTCTAAATAAGAGTAAAAAAAGTTATCCTATGGATTTACCTTTTTGCATTTGATATGATCAATGGGATAGCCAAAGGATATCCCTATGAATAGTCAGAGGATAAACTCTATCCTGTACACTTATCTATGAATAATATTTTTTCTATCAAACACTACCTTAGAGCTATAAGAAGTTTATCCATAGTAGGCATAGAGGATAATATACCCATATCATAACAAACAAGCCACCAGCTAAGAGGAATGGTGGAGAACTATGGTTGCATCCCTGTTTCAATAGAACCCCTTGACCAAAGTAGAAGAGAAAAGAGCTGTTTGAATAATTGATAGAGGATTTTTCACATACTAAACTCAAGTTCACGTACTACCAATTATTTTCACTCAGGGTTCATTTGGTTCATAGGAAGTAACTTTTCAGACAGAAATAGGATATCTGAAAATTAGATTTCTAGGCATAGAATGTCTGAACTATTACGTTAGATCGATCATGAAAAATAGTTATTTTTTCTGAAAAGGAATGATGCTGTTACTTTGGTTGAACAGTTTCTTTCCCAGAAAAGTAGTGCATAATACTGATTATACCCTTTAGTTCTTAAAACTTTTTTTTGCCATCTATTTTTTTTAACTTCTATATGGGATTGTAAAAAAATGGTTACACCAAAATTCTAAATCAAGATAAAAGTTTAGATCAAAATACAAGTTAAAAAGCCAAGATGAGATATGGATGAAATTCACTTGTAAATATTATTTGCTGGATCATTTGGATGAAACAAAAAAATATAGCAAAATCACAATAGGGTGTAATCCCCAAAAAACACAATAGCAAAAACAAAAATCTAGGATCAAAAACCAAATTAGCATAACAAGCATCAATCTATAGAAAAGATCTCAACCAATTCTTACCTTTCTTTTAGTTGACGCCCTGTGGATCTGAAGCAAAGAGAAGCAAATGAGCGAGAGTTGAAGTATTTTTCTCTTCTTCTCTCGCTCGTTGATTTGAAAAAGGGGATATACGAAGGAAAAGAAGAGTATGTTGGGAAGAAAAAGAAAACACATGTGGTGGAAACATAGATCCCATGGTACCAATGGATTTTTATTTCCCATAAAATGCAAGAACTCAAATCACATGGAAATAAAGTATTCTACGGATAGGCCCTAAAAGCATAAACCAAACATTTTAATTTGCAAAAAATAAAATTTTGTGATCTCTTTAACCGTAAATCAAATGAGTCCTCAAATTTTTGGGCCACATTAGAACTGAACCAAGTGTGCGAAAGTTAGTGAGCATGAGGAAAGGCTACCCATAGGACTGTGTTAAAGTTCTACTATAGCGTATAGCTACCTTTATAGCACCAACAATTTGACTTAGGATGGATTTTGGCTAACTTGTAGCATGCGATGAGGACGTCATATTATAAGGAAAGGAGATTATAATACCCAAAAACCCCTATTTAGAGAGAATCATAGGGTCCATATATAAAGCATCACACCTAAGTTCTACTTTTAAAAACCCCTATTTAGGAGGAAAGGAAAAGGAGGGAGAGAAAAGGGTTATTTATTCCCCTCTGTTACTCCTCGAAAGCTTAAATTTCTTTATCCCTAAATTAGGGCCAATCATAGCATATGAGATACGCTTGGCTTTATGGGAACTTGGGCCTGACAAGGCCCCTGGCCCGATGAATTTTCATCTTTCTTCTTCTTTTACTATTGGAATATTGTAGGCCAGGAGGTTGTTCAGGCCATTCAAATTACCTTCCAATCCAAATCAATTCCTGCTGATTAGAATCAGACTCTCATCACTCTTGTGCCTAAGTGCTCTGATGCTTCTACCCTTCAACACTATCGGCACATCAGTCTATCACTATCTTGTATAAGGTCTGTGCGCGTCTCTTAGTTATCCGCTTGCGAGGTGTGATACCTCGACTAAATTTTGTTGAATAGGGAACCTTTATTAGAGGGCGTAGCATTTTGGATAACATCCTTATAGCCTAGGAATTTATGCATGATCTTCAGAGAGCCTCTGCCAGATAGTGCCTCATGGCTGTTAAGCTAGATATGGAGTGAGCTTATAATAGATTGAGCTGGGTATTTCTACACCAAACTCTTCATGAATTCGGATTTGATGGCCTATTTATTGATTGGATCATGACCTGCATTCAGAGGCCATCATTCTCTCTGATCATCAACGGTAGTCATATTGATTTCTTCTACTATACTATTGGGCTTCGACTAGGGTGCCCATTATCCCTTTTTCTTTCATCATGGATGCAGACAATCTATCTCATGCATTCTATCAAGCATAGCATGATCGTCACATTGCCCCCTTCATGGTGGGCCCCTTGGGCCCATTGGTCTCTCATCTTCTATTTACTGATGACTGCATACTACTAGGCCAGGCTACTATTCATAATACGACTACTTTTGCTTTCATTATTTAGCGCTACTATCAGGCTTTCGGTTAGAAGATCAACCTACAAAAGTCTATGATCTGTTTTAGTCCGAAGACCACCAGTACAACTAGAGAAGCCATACTCCAAACCTTGGGTATCTCTAGTCAGGCTGATCGGCTATCGTACCTGGGGATCCCTATTACAAAAAGATGACATCGCAGTAGTGACTACACTAATATCGAGCGATGGGTCCATGATTGCATTGACGGCTAGCAGGTCATTGGATTATCCATGATGGCGAGGATTACTCTTATACGCTCGGTTCTTACTTTTCTTCCTCTACATCTTCTATCCAATGCTACTATCCTGATTACTTGTCTGAGGAGGATAGAGAGATGCTTCAGGAACTTCCTTTAGGCCTTTATGTAGGATGACCATGGTATTCATCTACAAGCATGTGATACTGTTTTCATGCCAATTCATAAAGGTGATCTTGGAATTCAGTCTTTGATAGTTAGGAGAGAGGCTATGATTGCAAGGCACGCTGTGCGGTTTCTACTTGATCCACATTGTCTATGGAGCTCTTTTATGCATGCTAGATATGGTCACTGGACTCCTTCTTTGGACTTTCAGCCTTCCCGTAGGTATTCCTTCTTTTGGAAGGAGGTTTATCGGTGTGCTCCGACTATTCTGAATAACATCTCGTGGATGATTGGAGACGGCTCCTCGGTTGATGTTGTTCAGGATACATGGATTACTGATCTCCCCCTTTCACGATGGCCTACTTTCATTAGCATTGATGTTCCAACCAGCATGAGGGTTAAGGATGATCTCAGGATCCCTCTTCTGGCACACCCCCATGGTGACCCATTTATTTGATGAGGAGCTATCTCGTCGGATACTTTCTATTCCGCTCATCCCGGGCACACAACCGACACCATGTTATGACGAAGATCATGTCTTTCTAGGGCTCCCATTAGGGACCTTATGAAGGTTTATAGGCCACAACCTTAGTCTACGATGGATGCTGCATGGATTTGGAAGCTCCCCATCCATCCTAGGGTTCAACTATTTATATGGAAGCTTGTGTGAAACTGTCTTCCTACCTGTTCCCTGCTCTCTGAGTGGGGATTGTCCATCCAGGCTACTTGCCCATTATATGGGTTGGAGAAGGAGACTACAGACTACGCCATCTTCATCTGCCCAAAGTGAGATGGATCTGGCAGATGATGGGTTATTATTGTAGGGTGGATGATACAGGTTCTTCTCGGTCCCCTTTCCTTGACGATCTTCGAAGGGGCAATCAGTAGAAGGGCGCCCTTTGGGCTACTACAGCCTATCAGACCTGGTTATCGCGAATTTGCTTATCTTCACTGATGATATTATTTTTCCCATAGGATTATGAGGAAAGTCAGATCTCTATCGGCGAAATTCTCACTTCATCGTAATGCTTTTGATTTTAACACCTTTGGCCACTGAGGATCCCTGCTGCTTCGGCAGCGAACCAACATACGGTCTTCATCTCTTGGGAGCCCTCCTTTCAGGGTTTATCAAAATTAACTTCGATGGGAGTGTTTGGGGAAGATTAGCAGTTCAGCTTTTATTATTGAGGGATCGATGGAGCTTTGCTGTCGGCGGATGGTTTTGGCATCCTAGACTCCTCTGTCCCTTTGGCTGAGCTTTATGCAGCTTGGGTTGGTATTTCTTACGCTACTTAGATTCTTCATGCTCATAGCCTTCTCATCAAGGGGATTATCTTATTGTCATCTGATGGCTTCGAAAGGAAAGCTGTAATCAAGTCCCCATCAATCCGCTGCTCCACAATATCTGGTCTATTCTTCGGGATGTACACAGAGCCCAGTCCGTCATATTTATCGTGAACCAATTCTGCGGCTGATTGGATGGTGACCTTTGTGGCCCGTCATGCTGGGTTTTAGATTTGGAACCAGGATGACCCCTGTTCCCTTGAACTGATCTATCAGGTTGACTCATGCTAGAATAGTATGATCACCCATATGTATCAAAAAAAAAAAAATTGCATGACTTATTTTTAGAAAAAATTAATTTGTCATTTTCTCATAAAAAATTATTAAAATATAATGTTAGCATCTAGTTGAACCGAGTCCATCCTCCACGCATCGAAATAGTTAACCGGATTGGGGCTCCAATTTGATAGCCACAACACATCTAGGTGTACCAAAAACGCGCACACGGACGCACCGAAAGAAGCGTGTCGGTATAAAGGTCTTCGCTCTCGACCCAAATCCGACCCGAACCGCTCGCCTTGCCCATCTAGCTTCGAGTGAAGGCTCGCACGAAACTAGGGTTCTTGGGGTACCACTCATATAAAGGATTTCCAGCCAACCTTCTCTCACCCTTCCGCCCCGAGCTCTCCCGCTGAGCCCTCTCCACCGGTATTCCTCAGCTCAAACCCTAGCATAAATATCTCCTATATTTCGATTTAGGTTTCAGGCCCGCTATTTCTTTCTAGTGTTTTGATATCTGGTTTTCTGAAACTTGTGGATGATCCAATGTTGCATTTTTTTTCCTTTATTCTTTTTTGAGTTTAATTTGTCTATAATCGTTCATAAATCACACTCGACATGATAAAGAATAAGATATTCCTTGATCCACCTTTTGGTATTCCCTTGATCCACCTTTTGGTATTCCCTTGATTCAAATTAGAGTTTTACTTTGCCTTTTGATGAACGTATGCTAGGATTAAGTCGTCGGATTAATGCGTAGATAACGTTTTATGCATTGCTGTTGTTTTGATATGAAACTCAAGTTATTGGATCTACAAGCATTTGGTGTTTTGTGTATTCCTTTGAGTAATTTGTCATTAACTGGTTTTTTTGGGAGACCAGATAGGAGACGCTGTGATTCAATTTTTTGGATTTTACATAGTTTTAATGTATAATTTGGAACATAGTTGGGCAATGAGTATTATCGATCATTCTGTGTTGATTTTGACTCACCATGTGTCGGTATGTATTCCTTTAGGCAGTTCTGTCGTCATTGTTTCCTCCGAGCTTTGCAACCAATAAACTGACAAAATGCAGAACGAAGAGGGTCACATGATGGATCTCTACATCCCCAGAAAATGGTACGTTTTGAGGGGTCTTTCAACTTCTCCAATTTGGAATTGTTATTCTTTCATATTTATACATAATTGAAGATGAAATGTTTTTTTTCCCTAGATGTTTTCCAGTAGTCAGATTAAGGGTTGATTGGTGGTTATGGTATCTCTAATAACTTTCTATCTGTAAATTTCTGTTCCTGCAGTTCTGCCACGAACCAGCTCATTACTGCAAAGGACCATGCCTCAGTCCAGATCAATATTGGGCACTTGGACGAGAGCGGGGTCTACACTGGCCAGTTCACCACATTTGCTCTCTGTGGTTTCATTCGGGCTCAGGTATTTGCTTCTTCCCTTTGTTTATCTCAGTGCTCTGTGATATGATTTTAGCAGCGTTCCTATCTGTAAAATATATAATTTTTTTTTTGTTAATTGTTTTCACACCTTGACGGTATTTTGTTCTCAAGTGATATGGGTCCATTTAGCTGAACTTCATGGAAGATTAGCAGGAACACATTTATCTTTCTTTCGGTATCTGCCAGGAAAATTTAAAAGTACCATGGATTACCAAACTTTGAGGATATTGATGTAGCATAGATCCATAGCTCTATCATATTGAAGGACTGAAACTCTTCCAGTCTGCTAATAATTAGCAAGTTTTGGAATTTCGAGATTTTTCCCCCTGTTTATATAACTTAGACAATCTTATACCCTTTGGAGACATGTTTGAGGTCTACAAGAGGCATTTCACAGTCTGTCAACATCCGAAGTTTTAAAGGTTTAAGAATTAAAAGTAGTTAGAAGCTGCAAGTTTCATTTATGATGAATTAATTCCAATTTTTTGTTACATTCTCTGAATAAGCATATTAGCTAGGTATTTCACATGGTGGTATTGATGAGGATCTCTAAATGGCTAGAGGAAAAAGTTTTATGCAGTTTTTTTGAGCAATTTTTAATTTCGGGTGAGGTATGATTTGTTGTTGTGGATTTTGCAATTCATTGTCACAACTCTTTCCATCCTTTAAAAAATATGTAATCTTGCACCATACAGATTTTCTTATTTTGTGTTCTAATCGTTTGCCCTTTGCATTAGATCCTATGTCAGCCTATTAAGTATCTTAGGGTATCTCAGGGAAGTCATATATCTTTCCACCAGTATAATCAGCTGATATGACGATCAAAGTAAATGCCATTTACCATTCTATCAGACTTTGCAAACTTGTGATTATATGTCTCCTTCACTTCTAATTTACCATCTCTCCTTATCTCCCCTCTCTCCTGCTTTCTCCATTTATCCCTTTCTCTATATTTGATGATTTGTCATTTGATTGCTCAATTATTGGAGCATACTGTACAATTAGAATAATGCCAAGGGGAACACCTTAACGTGCAACGGAGATACCTCAAGAGCATTGGTAGTAGTTGTGTTAAAAGTGTTAGATGCACTTAAGCATAAAAGTGATCTTTAAACCTAGGCATAAGGCGTCATGTGCCTAAGTGAATTGAGGCGTAAATGGTGGAATAGTGTATCTATGCAAGATTTATAATAAATAATAAAAAAAGCTAAAAAAATCATAATAGTAATATATTTAGCCTATGAGCTCAATGGAGTGCCTATTTTTCTCAATTGTAATCTATGGTCCTTTGATGTCTTTCCTTTTTCTCAGTTGATAACATGATTTTTGGTGTTCCATCACTTTATCTTTCATTTTTTAGCTTTTTTTTATTGGGTAAAAAAATAATTATGTATGAGATGATGAATCCTAAAGCCAACATAGTCCAATTAATATGATATATATATATATATATATATATATATATATATATCTTATTAAGAAAGGTATGCTTTTATTGGAGCCTCAAATTAGATTAGAAGTGTACACATTTTTCGCTTCACGTGCACTTAGATGAAGCCATCTCGCTTAGGGTACAAGAAGTGCTTAACCCTTGGTGCCTTGTGTCTCATGCTTTATGTGCACTTTAATGCATGAAGCATCTAACCCTCGGTACTTTGAGCCTTGCGCTTTAGGTGTGCCTTTGGCAACATCGACTGGTAGCAACTACTCCCATCTTCAAACACATCTTACTAGGGGAGAAGGAAACTTTTGCTGCTAACTACCTGGTCCATAACATACCTACTTGACTCCATTATCTAACTGGTATAGGATTTGAAGTTTAGTTGCTAAGTGCCAGGCTTACTCTTTTACATCATTCACTTGTAGTCTTTTATTATAGGGCTGAAAACAGATCGAATATGGATCGGATAGTAGTATATCCATATTTGTATCCATATTGTTTAACGGATACGAATACGGATATGAATACTAAACGGATATTAAAATTTATGTCCATATTTATTCTAAACGGATACGGATACGAATCGGATATCAAGCATATCCATATTTGTTATATACGGATACGGATATGAATCGGATATCAAGCATATCCATATTTGTTATATACGGATACGAATCGGATATCAATCATATCCATATTTGTTATATACGGATACGGATATGAATCGGATATTAAGGTAGTGTTTGATACAAAAATGCTGTCCTGTACCACCTGGTATCGATCTATATTATCCAATTTTGAATGGCACAATGCCTAGAAATGAGAAAAGATATAGAGAGCATATCTCCATATTTGGTAGGTACTTTACTACATCACTTATAATATTAAATATATTGAACCACCGATAATGTACCAGTATAATTTAGGTAATAGTTTTGCAAACCTTGGTTTTTAGGTTTACCTAATTTAAGTTCATATTAGTTGAACTAAAACTCATTAACATGATATATCATGTCCTATATTATTATTTCTGAATATTCTTATATTGTTCTTGCACCCACTTTCATACCATTACCCTGTGCTAGGCTGAAAAATGTTCTAAATCTATAACTATGTACCTCAATACCAAATACATTAACTGCCAACTTTTTCACTCAACCAAAGCCCAATGGGAGCAAATTTAAGACCAAAATTGTCCAATTATTTGTAGCCATGATATCACCAACTTAAATTATAGTACGGTAAAATTGGTTGTTTGCGACTGCATGCATATTAACCATCACTGCATAATTGCAGTTCAGGGTTGTCACGCCCTAGACCCAATATCGGGCTAGGGTGACAACCCGCCGCGTGCCGGGCACGCCAGGCGTCATAACATTTTTCACACATAACACTATTATATATAATACCAAGCCAAATACATCACTGAATACTAAAAGTCTCGGGTTACAAACCCTTACACACCACAATAATAAAATTTGGGCATCAAGCCCTACACATAAGAAATATTGGGGTTACAACAAAATAATGGGTCTTGATTTATTTAATAGAAGATCCATCACCCCAACCATCCATCTTCAATCTTGTGGCTCTGATAAAAACATTGTAAGATTTTTATGAGCTTACACTCAATAAGTAAGCCACGTTATACAGTCAAATCATAGCATAACAATCTATAAGCATATAATTGATTTGCATGCTTAAACATTCCACAAATACTTAAATATGCAATGTAAGTAAACCCACTGTTTATACTCTCAATGGTAACTGTAAATGTGACCCACGGCCCTGCAATATCTCAATAGTGTACCAACAAGCATCCCTCTACTGAAAGGGTCCAGATACCAGGGTCACACCATATCATAATCCACCAGAACACATACTCTATATGTGTGATGCCACCTCGAACCAAGCAGAACACATCCTCTAGATGTGTGATGCCACCTCATAGTAACTCAGAACACATCCTCTAGACGTGTGAATGGCATAAACAAGCAGAACACATCCTCTAGACGTGTAGGTGGCATAAACAAGCAGAACACATCCTCTAGAGTGTAGGTGGCATAAACAAACAGAACACATCCTCTAGATGTGTGTGTGGTATGACATGATAAAGGAGAACCGCGGCGACACATAACAGTACCTCACATCATGCACAAACATATCAATAACATCTCTATTTGCATAAACAGTGGATTATACTTAACAATTGATGTAATATATCACATCAATGTAATAATAACTGCATCTCTCATGCATAGCATCCACATATGAAATCATAGCACATAAACAACCACGTATTCATAATATTCATCTACTTACAATTTAGCCAATAACAATTCTTCATGTCACAATTCACAATTTAAACATTCATATAATGAATAATTTATTAAATACTGATAACTGGCTTACTTACCTCAGTACGCAATCCAACAGGTATATATATCAGCTAGTCAGATATCTGAGCACCTAACAATTAATTTATTAGAATACGAATATTAAAATGACCCTTAGAATTTTTACCCAGACTAGTTCACGGGCCCTACTTTGGGCTCGAATATCTCCCACTATACATACCCTATTGGGGAAGTAAAAATACCCCATGAAACTAGAATTCACCCAGATTTTAGCCATATAAATATTTTGCTAATCCCGGCCCGTTACAGGGCCCAAAAATCAGCCCAAACTTTCAATGCTGCACGGCCCAAAAGCCCTGAACCGGTTGGCCCAGCCGGCCCGGTTCAACTCAAAGCCACCCGATCCCCTGTTTCACCGAACAGGGGACGGGGACCTAGCCGGCGGCCAGGGCCGCCGCCGACCAAATTGAGGGTGGCCCGGCCGCCGGTGGCCGGGCCAGAGCTGGCCGCCGCTGCGGCCGGCCACCAATCTCTCTTTCTCTCCCTCAATTTCACTCATCTTCTCCCTCACATCCGCGCGGCACGTCCCTGTGCCGGCGGCACGGCTGGCCACCTTGGCCGGCCGGACCTCCACCGGACGCACGCCCGGTGCCGGTGGAGGCGACAGGTCGAAGCTCAGGCCCGGCGAGGCGGCGAGCACACCGCCGGGCCCGAACCAACCGCGGAAGCCGAGCCACCGCGTGAGAGAAGGGCCGATTGGCCCTCTCTCCTCTCTCTCCACCACCACCCCGTCGGACACCTCCCTCGGTGCCGGCGGGGTCGCCGGCCAAATCTCAGGCCCGGCGAGGCGGCGAGCATGCCGCCGGGCCTGAACCAAGGGATCGACCGGCAACACCCTCTCTCTGTCTCTCGCGTTCTCTCTGTCTCCCTCTCTGTCTCTCTCTCTTACGCGCTCTCTCTCTCTCTCTGGACCAGGGGATTACCTGATGGATGAAGTGCGCCAGCGTGAAGGAAAGAGTCCTCCTCCTTCCTATTTAATCACCTGTGCAGCGCCTCGGATCGGGGGTTTCCCGGAAGACTAAACGCTTCATCTGGAGCGAAGCGTCAGTCCGGGGAACCCAACAGACTGGAGCTTGGTTCATCTAAACCAAGCCTGGTTCATCTGAACCAAGCCTGGTTCGTTTGAACCGGGTACTACATCCTCCCCTTCTTATAAAATTTTGGCCTCGAAATTGGTATACTATAAATCTCAAAAGTCAACAATCTAAGATAGATAAATTACCTTCAAATAATTATGGATACTTCGATTTCATCTCTTTCTCCAGCTCCCAAGTAGCCTCCCTCTCAGAGTGATTATTCCACTGAACTTTGACATAAGGGATGGTACGCCGCCTCAGAATCTGATCCTTGCGGTCCACGATACGCACTGGATGTTCCTCATATCCTTCCTCAACTGAATAGGCTCATAAGCTATAATATGGCTGGGATCTGAAACATATTTCCTCAGCATAGATACATGGAATACATTGTGAACACCAGATAAGATCGGAGGCAGTGCTAAGATGTATGCAACCTCCCCAACTCTGCTCAAGATCTCAAAAGGTCCAATATAGCGTGGACTAAGCTTTCCTCTAACCCCGAATCTCATCACATCCTTGGTTGGTGATACCCTTAAGAAAACATGATCCCCAACCTGGAATTCTAACTCTCTCCTTCTGATGTCAGCATAACTCTTCTGCCTGCTCTGAGCTGTACGAAGACGCTCCCTGATCAAATGCACCTTGTCAACTGTCTGCTGGATCAGCCCAGGGCCTAGCAATTTCCTTTCCCCTACGTCATCCCAACATAAAGGAGATCTGCACCTCCTACCGTACAAAGCCTCAAATGGGGCCATCTGGATACTGGCTTGATAACTATTGTTATAAGCAAACTCCACCAAAGATAAGTGGTTATCCCAAGCCCCACCCAAGTCCATTACACAGGCGCACAATGTGTAATGGACTTGGGTGGGGCTTGGGATAACCACTTATCTTTGGTGGAGTTTGCTTATAACAATAGTTATCAAGCCAGTATCCAGATGACCCCATTTGAGGCTTTGTACGGTAGGAGGTGCAGATCTCCTTTATGTTGGGATGACGTAGGGGAAAGGAAATTGCTAGGCCCTGGGCTGATCCAGCAGACAGTTGACAAGGTGCATTTGATCAGGGAGCGTCTTCGTACAGCTCAGAGCAGGCAGAAGAGTTATGCTGACGTCAGAAAGAGAGAGTTAGAATTCCAGGTTGGGGATCATGTTTTCTTAAGGGTATCACCAACCAAGGATATGATGAGATTCGGGGTTAGAGGAAAGCTTAGTCCACGCTATATTGGACCTTTTGAGATCTTGAGCAGAGTTGGGGAGGTTGCATACAGCTTAGCACTGCCTCCGATCTTATTTGGTGTTCACAATGTATTCCATGTATCTATGCTGAGGAAATATGTTTCAGATCCAGTCATGTTATAGCTTATGAGCCTATTCAGTTGAGGAAGGATTTATCATATGAGGAACATCCTGTGCGTATCGTGGACCGCAAGGATCAGATTCTGAGGCGGCGTACCATCCCTTATGTCAAAGTTCAGTGGAATAATCACTCTGAGAGGGAGGCTACTTGGGAGCTGGAGGAAGAGATGAAATCGAAGTATCCACAATTATTTGAAGGTAATTTATCTATCTTAGATTGTTGACTTTGAGATTTATAGTATACCAATTTCGAGGCCGAAATTTTTATAAGGAGGGGAGGATGTAGTACCCGGTTCAAACGAACCAAGCTTGGTTCAGATGAACCAGGCTTGGTTCAGATGAACCAAGCTCCAGTCTGTTGGGTTCCCCGGACTGACGCTTCGCTCCAGGTGAAGCGTTTAGTCTTCCGGGAAACCCCCGATCCGAGGCGCTGCACAGGTGATTAAATAGGAAGGAGGACTCCTTCCTTCACGTTGGCGCACTTCATCCATCAGGTAATCCCCTGGTCCAGAGAGAGAGAGAGACAGAGAGGGAGACAGAGAGAACGCGAGAGACAGAGAGGGTGTTGCCGGTCGATCCCTTGGTTCAGGCCCGGCGGCGTCCCCAGACCCAATATCGGGCTAGGGTGACAACCCGCCGCGTGTCGGGCACGCAAGGCGTTATCAAAATTTTCATACATAACACAATTATATATATAATCAGGTCAAATACATCACTCAATACTAAAAGTTTTGGGTTACAAACCCTTACACACAACAATAATAAAGTTTGGGCATCAAGCCCTACACATAAGTAATACTGGGGTTACAACAAAATAATGGGTCTTGTTTTATTTAATAGGAGATCCATCACCCCAACAATCCATCTTCAATCTCGTGGCTCTGACAAAAACGTTGTAAGATTTTTATGAGCTTACACTCAATAAGTAAGCCACGTTATACAGTCAAATCATAGCATAGCAATCAATAAGCACATAAATGATTTGCATGCTTAAACATTCCACAAATACTCAAACATGCAATGTAAGTAAACCCACTATTTATACTCTCAATGGTAACTGTAAATGTGACCCACGGTCCTGCAATATCTCAATAGTGTACCAACAAGCATCCCCCTACTGAAAGGGTCCAGATACTAGGGTTACGCCATATCATAATCCACCAGAACACATACTCTATATGTGTGATGCCACCTCGAACCAAGCAGAACATATCATCTAGATGTGTGATGCCACCTCATAGTAACTCAGAACACATCCTCTAGATGCGTGATGCCATCTCGAACCCAAGCAGAACACATCCTCTAGACGTAGACGTGTGAATGGCATAAACAAGTAGAACACATCCTCTAGACGTGTAGGTGGCATAAACAAGCAGAACACATCCTCTAGACGTGTAGGTGGCATAAACAAACAGAACACATCCTCTAGATGTGTGTGGTATGACATGATAAAGGAGAACCGCGGCGACACATAATAGTACCTCACATCATGCACAAACATATCAATAACATTTCTATTTGCATAAACAGTGGATTATACTTAACAATTGCATGTAATATATCACATCAATGTAATAATAACTGCATCTCTCATGCATAGCATCCACATATGAAATCATAGCACATAAACAACCACGTATTCATAATATTCATCTACTTACAATTTAGCCAATAACAATTCTTCATGTCACAATTCACAATTTAAACATTCATATAATGAATAATTTATTAAATACTGATAACTGGCTTACTTACCTCAGTACGCAATCCAACAGGTATATATATCAGCTAGTCAGATGTCTGAGCACCTACAGGATCATTTACACAATTAATTTATTAGAATACGAATATTAAAATGACCCTTAGAATTTCTACCCAGACTAGTTCACGGGCCCTACTTTGGGCTCGAATATCTCCCACTATACATACCCTATTGGGGAAGTAAAAATACCCCATGAAACTAGAATTCACCCAGATTCTAGCCATATAAATATTTTGCTAATCCCGACCTGTTACAGGACCCAAAAACCAGCCCAAACTTTCAATGCTGCACGGCCCAAAAGCTCTGAACCGGCCAGCCCAGCCGGCCCGGTTCAACTCAAAGCCACCCGATCCCCTGTTTCACCGAACAGGGGACGGGGACCTAGCCGGCGGCCAGGGCCGCTGCCGGCCAAATTGAGGGTGGCCTGGCCGCTGGTGGCCGGGCCAGAGCCGGCCGCCGCGGCGGCCGGCCACCAATCTCTCTTTCTCTCCCTCAATTTCACTCATCTTCTCCCTCACATCCGCGCGGCACGTCCCTGTGCCGGCGGCACGACCGGCCACCTTGGCCGGCCGGACCTCCACCGGACGCACGCTCGGCGCCGGTGGAGGCGACAGGTCGAAGCTCAGGCCCGGCGAGGCGGCGAGCACGCCGCCGGGCCCGAACCAACCGGCCCGCCACCGCGTGAGAGAAGGGCCGATTGGCCCTCTCTCTCTCTCTCTCCACCACCACCCCGCCGGACACCTCCCCCGGTGCCGACGGGGTCGCTGGCCAAATCTCAGGCCCGGCGAGGTGGCGAGCACGCCGCCGGGCCTGAACCAAGGGATCGACCGGCAACACCCTCTCTCTGTCTCTCGCGTTCTCTCTGTCTCCCTCTCTGTCTCTCTCTCTCACGCTCTCTCTCTCTGGACCAGGGGATTACCTGATGGATGAAGTGCGCCAGCGTGAAGGAAGGAGTCCTCCTCCTTCCTATTTAATCACCTGTGCAGCGCCTCGGATCGGGGTTCCCCGGAAGACTAAACGCTTCACCTGGAGCGAAGCGTCAGTCCGGGGAACCCAACAGACTGGAGCTTGGTTCATCTGAACCAAGCCTGGTTCGTTTGAACCGGGTACTACAAGGGTCAATTTAGCAACTGGTTAATATTCAGGAAAAAAAACTGGGGCAGTCCCACATACAAGCAAGTAAAAACATAACAGTCCTGCTGTCTGAAAAAAATCCTTTTTGTGATAAATTTTAGGGAGGAAAAGAAGGGCAATACATTCCCACAAAATCTACACCATGTCCAAAAGTCTCCCTGTTCCTGTCATGCTCCCGTGATAAAATCCATCAAAAGAAAGGTACTAAGCCAAAAAGCACCAACGAAACTTAATTTGCTACCAATTACTGCCGCATTTAGAGGCAAAATGATGTCTCATTAAGGCATTTAATTATGCAAAGTGGTAAATTAAAAAGAAACCACTAAGGAAAGCCAAATTGAAACAAACCAGTTATAGAGGAAGCCCACTCGTCTCTAAACATAAACCCTGAAGCCGCCGCTGGCAAGAATCCATGATGGCGCTGCTCACCTCCACCTTCAAGCCTCTTACAGCTCTGGAATCAATCAGATTTATCTTGGTGGTGGCTTTCCACTCCACTTTCGGGATCCTTTCCTTGGCGAACTCCAATAGCCCATCGAGCGAACCCCTTGCTCTCTCCGGCTTTGCCACGAACTCCTGCAGCCCCGGCCGCACCTTCATCGACACAGATCCCTTGCCATCGAGGCTGATGAAGGGGATCTGGCCCTCGTTGAGGAACTCAAAGACATGGATCCAGGAGCCAGCGGGGCTGGCGTCGATGATGAGGCTGAAGCCCTTGAGGTGCGGGACATCGAAGCAGGCGGATATGTGGGCATGACGGGCGACGACGAAGTGGTAGACAAGGAAGGGGAGGGTGAGGAGGCCGGTGGCAAGGAGCCAGCACCGCTCGCCGCGAGAGGGGGAGGGCGGCCGGAGAGAGGCTGGAGGGCGGCGTAGTGCATCCGAGAGTGGAGCTGGGTTCGGTGGAAGACGATGAAGAAGAGAAGGATTTGTTCTGTTTGGAAGAACGTCACTTGCTATATCCTCTCACATGGTCCAACGGTGGATGCAGTCGTAACCATCCAAAACCATGAAACCATCATCACTGTCTTCTCCCAGACCATGCGGCATGCACAACATTCGGAAAAAAAGCTTACCTGATGACGAGGATGACGGTGAGGACTGAGGAAAGTGCTGGTACAAGTTCGGGTGAGGACTGAGGAAAGTGCTGGTAC
This sequence comes from Calamus simplicifolius, assembly GCA_900491605.1. Taxonomy (NCBI): domain Eukaryota; kingdom Viridiplantae; phylum Streptophyta; class Magnoliopsida; order Arecales; family Arecaceae; genus Calamus; species Calamus simplicifolius. Next base: position 193,208 of record UESW01004859.1, on the reverse strand, counting down.
AAGTTCGGGCTGACGATGGTTTGAGGGAAAACAGTTTAAAAAGAGGAAGTCGGAAAGGAAGATGAAGAAAAAAAGATTGAAAGAGGAAAACAGCGTGGAAAGAGGATGGAGACTCTTCCCCTTCCGCATGCAATCAGCCTCTTTGCCTTCTTTTTCTTTTTTAACTTGAAAAAATGATCGCAAATAAAGCGCTCCGCCTTTGTTATTTAATATAAATTAAAAAATATAAAACGAATATCCGTATCCATATCTTAAAAACAAAAAAATCCGTTTTTGTATCCGTATCCGGTTAACTTTTGGATTAGATATCCGAATTCGTATCCGGATCTGATTAAACTGCAAAATAAATATTCAAATTCGATATAATTCGAATACAGATACGAATACAATTGGAGTTTATCTGACCCGTTTTCAGCCTTATGTTATTATCAAAGAAGTTGTGTTCTGTTAAAGCTAGACTTACAATTGAAGCACTAGAAGATACCTACTTTTGTCTGTTATTTAGACCTGTAGTAGTTGATGTCTTGTTCGTTTTCACTACATTTTATCTAGTATGTTATGCTACTTCTGTTACTGGTGGAAGAAACTTTAGGTTGTAAAGTTTAGTTGTTTCAACTATTAGAGCATATGTATTCTATTCTCTATGATTTACTTTCTATACTACTTTTTGTTCCCTGTACTTCATCTTTTAGCTAAGTACTAATACAGCAAGACCCAAAATATGTCAAGCCTAACTTTATTGTGAAGGCTAGTCATTGATTTTGTCCATTGTAACATAGATAGTCTACTCTACTGTTTTCATGCTTTTACTATTTCTGTTAAGTATTTTTTATCTTGTCTCTCTTCACTATGATTGATGTTATAACAGAATAAGCCAACGGGATCTTATGATCTGTCATTCTTTTCTATCAAGGGTTCTATTGAGAACCTAATGCACCATCTTCATCACTTAGGGTCTGTTTGGATTAGCCGTTAGCCAACAGCCACTTAATGGTATCGTAAGAGCCAATCCAAACAGGACCTTAGTTGCATCTCATATTTCATAGGAGCTGTTTTGATTTCATTGGTACATTAGCAAGCTGGTCTATGTTTTGAATTTATATCATTTAATTGTTTCTTAGCATCCGCCTTTGTACCTCCATTGGCACTTTGTCTATCCTCTTGTGTGTGCACTTCTTAACAAAACTCCAATTCATCCAATTTAGATGGAAATTTTGCTCTTTCTATCAAAATTTCTTGTGTTTGCTGTCATATCTTTCCCTCTTTTAGGTGAGCACCTATCCTTGTTATATGGTATGGTCATAATTCCTGTTACGATGGTCTTATTCAGAAGCTTGTTTTTGCTGTTCTAAAATTGTTATTTTTGTTTCTATGTTGCTGTCTGGACTCTAAACCATTTAGATATTACATTTCCTAGCATTTATTATTTCGAAAATAACAATTTTGTTGGTAAAAAACATATATTAGAAGAAGGGCATCTGATAATCTTCCATCTTTTGATCTCAGTCCTGCTTTTTCAAGATTCTTTGAATATTTTGATACGTGCTGATACTTTGCTGCTAGTGGTGCGCATTTTTTATTTTACTTGATAGTTGCTAATATCCTGGTTTTAACTTTCCATTTGAGTCTACATGTTTCAAAAAATCTATTGAATACATGTATGTCCATGCAAACGGCCCAATCAGGGCACCAGGAAAGGAGTTCCTGAGAGGGCACTAGGATGCGGTAGCCATATAATTGCTGCCAGTTATTCATATTATTCTTTCCCGTTAAATCCATTATTCACAAACTGCTAGCAGTATTGGTGGAGACACATTGGAGGATAAATAATTATGGACATTGATTGGGACTTGCGACGAACTTTATGATATTTTTGAGCTCCATTCTGTTGTAGTTTCTTTGTTGGTTCTCATGTCACTCTTGTACGACTGAAAATGCTATTCAAATCATAGTCACTTGTGGAAATTTTTTTGACGCACTTATTGATGATGCTCATGTCATCTTTTGGTTTTTAACATGTAATTTGTTGTTCATCTCCCCATACATTTGGTGTATAACCTGCTCTTTGATTTTTGTGCTTGTTTGCTGTTGGTTATTTGGCAGGGTAATGCTGACAGCGCTCTGGACAGGCTATGGCAGAAGAAGACAGTTGAAGTGCGACAACAGTAGGAATTGTCAGTGGACCTTGTTTGATTGGTGGTCCTGGATATGTTTTCCTCCAACAAGATTTTATCCAGGCAAAAAACATTTTTGTCAAAGCTATTGTCTTTGAGTTAGCACCTACTTGGATTCTGGTACCTCAATCATAACTTGGAGATTAAACTTACTTCATATGCACTCTGTGCTGCCTTCCACCTTGTTTTGAGTATGTTTTGATTATTCTTGTCAATGCATGGTTAATACTGAAGTTTTTGTCATTCTCCACGATGCTCTTGGATGCTTCTGTGAAATCATGGATTTTTCGAGTGATATTTTAATTATTGTCACTTATCTTCCTTTCAGCTCAAGCTATTGGCCTGATAGATATTTTTGACTAGATAATAAATTTTTAATATATTTGTCATAACGATCACTATACATATGCCATTCTGTTATGCACGTATTATGAATTCAGATTCCTATGGTGTGTTAATCATCAACGTTAGTGTTTGATGTTTTTGAGAAGTTGTGGTTGAGGAGGATGGTTGAATATATATATAGCTCTCGTGCTCTATGCAAGGCTTGCCTTATACAGCTCAGTACATTTCAGGCCCCTTGCTTCCTGCCCCGCAATCTTTCTCTAAAACACCCAAACCTTCCAAGCATTTGAAAAAGGCATGATCCTGTTCCACCCAGAAACTCTTACCAGTAGGATAGCATGGAAGGCTTTGCCAAGAAAATAGATTCAAATATTATGGGTAGATTGAGGTGCGATCATTTCTGAAAGCACAAAATGCCAGCCCTTTGTCCTTCTCTAGCATATCTGAACCTTTAACTTCTTCTAAAACTAGCGATCTAATCTAGCTAGGAGACTTCGCTGGTGGGTTAGTGTCGTAGATAGGGCTGCAATCAAGTCGAGCAGAGCTTTTTGTGCTCAAGCTCGGCTCGAGCTCGATTACAAAAAGCTTGGGCTCGATTTGAGTTCGGCTCGAGCTCGCACATTTGGTATGATTAGAAAGCTTGATAAGCTCGACTTAAGCTATGTTTGGATGTTTAGAGGGGAAGGAAGGGGAGAGTAAAAAGAAGGAAATGAATCGAAAGGGAAGAAAGGGAAAGGAAGGATTGTTCACCTTCTCTTATTTGAAAAGGATGAAAGGGAAAGGAAGTGTTGTTCTCTTTTTTTTTTAGTTTGGATAGGAGGGAGGGAAAGGAAAGGAAAAATTTTATGATAATTATATCCCTCTAGAATATGGAATGAACCGTGAGAATGAAAGAATGAAAAATAGAAAATGAATGAATATTTTGGTCTTCCATAAAAGTATGACTTAAACATTTTTTCCTCTCCCAGCTTACCCTCCAATTTGGGTGTTAACAAATTCACTCTCGTTGAGGGTGAAAGGAGGGGAACTGGTTACTTCATTCCCTTCTCCCGTCTCTTTTATCTTCCTCCCAAATAAGGTGACTTATGACCTTTCCCCTTCTTTTCCTTTCCCTCCCCTACATTCCCTCCTATACCCTTAGGAAAAGCTCGTTTTAAGATAGAGCTTGAATTGAGCTTGTTTCAAGCTCGACTCAAATTAAGCTTGTTTAAAGCTCAGCTTGAGAATAATAAAAAAAAGTTCGATTCTTAAACATAAAGAGTAGTCAGAAAAAAATAAAAAGATAAAAGATGAAAGGACATCTTGTTCACGACATTCTAATCGAGCCAGCTTGCGAGTTTCTAATTGAGCCGTCTCATGGGTTCTTAATCAAGCTGTCTCGCAAGCTCCTAATCGAATCTTCCATGCTCATAAATGAGCTCTAAAATAAAGCTCAAGTTCGGTTTGTTTACATGACAAGCTGAATTACAGCCCTAGTCATAGAGCTTGTTAAGAAACATCTTCCAATGATATGTATAGGGGAGTGATCATCTCTAAAATAAATCAGGATCGGCGGGATAGAACTGAATGCAGCGAAATCTATTTAGTTGTGCAATGCTTCCCATTCATCCCTTTAGTTGTCCGGTGCTTCCCACCGTGGATGGTTTTACGCAGCCTAAGATAATGAACACAAGTTCTTGGAAAGGTGGAAGGATTTTGAAGGGAAAATCTATTTGGTGTACTGAAGTACTAGGAAAATAAGTCTCTGCGCTGGTGTCTTTGCTTCTCTTCACTCTTTCCTCCGCCTGCCCCCTCCTCTCTTATGGAGTCTGATGCGGCTGCCGATGGTCGGATTCCCCGGAGGGTGCCTGCGGAGTCCGGGTTTCGCTGGGTGTCTTCATCCCCATCTCTAGCCATGGTGGCGAGGTTGGAAGCTTCCTTCCCAGACGTTGTCTGTGTCCCGGCGGGGGAGCTTGAAGCTAAGATGGCCAGTTGGCGGAAGAGGGCCATTATAGCTCATTCCTTTCACAAATGGGTTCCGGCCGATGCTCTCATCAGGGAATTCAGGCATGCAGGTATTCAAGGTGAAATCGTCCCTATTAGCCTGCAATTCCGATGCCATATAATCCGATTTGAAGCTTCGGAAGCCTGTGAATTGATCCTCAATCGCCCATGGGTGGTTAATGGCCAGGTCATAGGGGCTGCTGAGTGGAGGCCTGAGTTCACTCCGGCGGAGGATTATGTCCCCTCGGCGCTGCTGTGGGTGCGCTTGCCGAACCTCCCCCTGGAGCTTTGGAAGGAGGACTTCCTCCGGGCTATTCTGGAGCCTGCTGGTGAATTTAAGTGCGCCGATGCTGCTACGTTGGCGAAGAGTAGGGGTGGGTTCGCAAGGGCTTATATCCGCGTTGATCTTCGTTGCCCTCTTCGGCTGGGGACTCGTATACAAGGGCTTTATCAACCTTTCTGGCAACCGTTTTCTTTTGAAAATTTAGAGGGGATTTGCCAGCTCTGTGGTTCGCTGCATCTTGATGGCCCGTGCATTCAGTCGGCCACGGTTGTTGAGGAAGACGATGGCAGCAATTTGATCTATGGCCCGTGGTTGGTAGCAGTCAGGCAGAGGAAGGCTGCCACCGGTCTCCAGTCGAGTGGGAGAAGAAAGCCTCAGCCGAGGTCTTCGCCTGGTGAGTTAGTACACTGCCCTATCCCTCAAGCTGAGAATCCTGAGCTGCGTCCGGGGTCTTCTGATTCGGCTGAGGGATGGACTGTTCCGGTTAAGGTGGCTCGTCGAAAGTCCCCATTGGCTTTGAAGGAGGTTGTCCGCCCAGATGGTGTCTCTACCCCCTCTGCTATGGCTGTGGATCAGGGAATCTAGTTCAGGTGGCCGTGCCGGGTCAGGAGGTCTGTGCCGATTTTAAATCCCCTGAGAAGAAGCTGCTGCTTGCTGAGAAGGCTGGGTCTCTGGGGTCCAGTCTGACTGATTCAGTGGAGTCCAAGAACCCTTTTGCCTCGCTTGGATCGGGTTCGGACGTTGTAGGCCACTTGGATAACAGGGATGCTTTTTCGGGTCCCCTCAAGCGGGCCAGACCGGAGATCAGTCTGGTTCTGCGATCAATCTCCAAACCTGATAAGCGGAAGGGTAAAGGCAAGACTCTTTTGGCTAAACCAAGTGGGGTGAATATCTTTTCTTCTGACCGGCTGGTCCTCTCCCCTGGGTGTCAGGAAGGTGCTCAGATGAAGGAGAGGTCCCACTCAGAAAGTGTTGAGGTCTCTACTTTGGAGGCTGTTCTAGGGGAAAATAAGGGCCCAGGCTCAGCTTCCATGTCTTTGGCATAGCCTTTTCGGTCTGCTGAGTGTGGACTTGATATGGTAGGTCTGCAGACCTGCTCGTTGCAGTTAGCGGAGGGAGGCACCTTGTCTAGAGATTGTCTTCCGGACAGTGTTATGGGTGAGGCCAAGGGGGGGTCTTAGGTTCCCCCAACCTGCAAATGAAGATTTTACTTTGGAATGTGAGAGGAGCTCGAAAGCCTTCATTTCGATCCTCCTTTGCTAGATTGGTGCAGTTATATAAGTTTGATATATGTGTCCTTCTGGAAACTAGGCTGTCGGGTATTAGCCTAGCCAAGTTTCAGAAGCATATTGCCCGGTCTTGGTCCTCTTATGCGGTGGAGGCTGAGGGTATGTCTGGGGGAATGTTGGCCATTTGGTGTGCCTCGGTGGTTAGGATTGATGCTTTTCATCAGTGTAACCAGCAGATTGGCCTTCTTGTCTCAGAGGGTAGTTCTGACCCCTGGCTCCTTTCGGCGGTCTATGCTAGTACGGATTATCGGGAGAGAAGGGTCCTCTGGGCTGAGATTCTTTCCCTTCTTGCTCAAGGTCTTCCTACCATAATTGCTGGTGATTTCAATTGTATCACTGAGGCTACTGAAAGGGGAGGGGCAGACGGGTCATTGGCTCAGCTGATATCGCTGAATTTCGTTCCTTCATTGATTCTTCTGGGCTATTGGATTTAGGGTTTTCGAGGCCCTAATTCACCTGGTGTAACAACCGTCAAGGGTCTGCTCGGGTCTGGGAGAGACTGGACAGAGCTTTGGCTACGACGCAGTGGCTGCATTTGTTCCCTGCGGTTACTGTCTCTCACCTTCCTCGGATTGCTTCCGACCATTGCCCCATTTTGATATCCACTTACGTTGATGGTCACCAGCGTAAACAGTTCAGATTTGAGCAGTTTTGGACAGCCCACTCCGCTGCTCGTACTATTATCTCTCAGATCTGGCACCTTCCTGTTAGGGGTAATGCTATTTATCGGTTGTCTCGTCGTCTTATGATGGCAATACGTAGACTATCCAGATGGAACAGAATGGAGGTGGGGGATCTGGTGAGACAAATAGAACATGTTGAATCTGATATTAGTGTGCTGCAGACTAAGGAGGATCAGGATGGTTTTCTGCTGGACGTGGATCTCTCTACTCTTCGGGAGAAGCTTGCTTGTCACCAGTCTCTTCTTTGGCAGCAGGAGGTGTTTTGGTTGCAGAGATCTATGTTTCAGTGGATTCGTGAGGGGGATCGAAATATCAGATTTTTTCATCAGACCACCCTGAAGCGGCGTGCTGCTAACATGATTTGGATACTTGTTGATGCTGAGGGGCACTATCAGGAGGATTTCCATGCTATCCGGGACTTGCTTCTTCTTTTTTCCAGTCTAGGTGGGCCGAGTCGACTGGTGACGGGGCCCCGATTGTTCAGGTGCCTGATTCTAGGAAGGTTTCTTCCTCGGAAAATGTTATGCTGGTGAGGTCGATTGCTGCGGATGAGATTAGGTTGGCCCTTTGGGAGCTTGGTTCGGATAAGGCCCCTGGTCCTAATGGATTTCCGTCTTTTTTCTTCCGTCACTACTGGGATATTGTTGGGCAGGAAGTGGTTCAAGCTATTCTGATTGTATTCTAGTGTAAACACATTCCTTCGGAATGGAACCAGACTCTTATTACTTTGGTGCCTAAGTGTTTGGACGCTTCTCTCCCTCAGCACTTTTGGCCCATCAATCTTTGCACTACTCTGTATAAGGTATGTGCTCGTCTTCTGGCTCGGCGCCTTCGGCTGGTTATTCCTCGCCTTCAGAGCAGGGGGCGTTTATTCGAGAGTGCTCTATTTCGGATAACATCCTCATCGCTCATGAGTTTATTCATGATCTCCAGAGAGCTCCGGCCAGTCGGTGTCTTATGGCTGTTAAGCTTGATATGGAAAGAGCCTACGATAAACTGAGCTAAACCTTTTTGCACCGTTCTCTTCAGGAGTTTGGGTTTGACAGTCTATTTATTGAGTGGATTATGGCTTGTATTCATAGGCCTTCCTTTTCTCTGATCATCAATGGGTGCCCGACTGACTTCTTCCACTCTTCCGTGGGTCTGCGGCAGGGGTGTCCTTTATCCCCTTGCTATTTATTCTGGTTGCGGATGACTTGTCTCGGGCGTTATATCAGGCTCAGCAGGAGCGGCGGATAGCCCCATTTATGGTTGGGTGTGATGGGCCCTCGGTATCTCATCTTTTTTTGCTGATGATTTTTCTTCTGGGACAGGAATCTATTGACAATGCGGCTTCTTTACATCATATTATTCAATGCTACTGCCAGGCTTCGGGGCAGAAGGTTAACTTTCTAAAGTCTTCCATATGCTTCAGCCCGAAGACTCCTAGATCCACCAGGGAAGCCATTATAAACTTGTCGGGTATTTCTAACCAAACTGACAGATTTATGTATTTGGGGATCCCTATAACGGGGAGGCGCCCCGTTGTTCAGACTATTCTGAGCTTGAGAGGCGGATCCGTCAGCGCATCGAGGGGTGGCAAGTTACTGGCTTATCGATGATGGCTAGGGTCATTATTATTCGCTCGGTCCTTTCCTCTCTTCCCCGTATCTTCTCTCCAACGTTGCCATCCCGATCACTTGTCTGAAGAGGATTGAGAGATGCTTCAGAGATTTTCTATGGGCTTCTATGCAAGATGGTCACGGCGGACAGAGTCTGTATGCCTATCCTAGATGGTGGTTTCGGGATCCAGTCTTTGATTGTCAGAAGAGAAGCCCTTCTTGCCAGGCATGCTTCGCGATTCCTTATGAGCCGCATTCTCTTTGGAGTGCCTTGATGCGTGCGAAGTACGGTGATTGGACATCCGGCTTACTCATTTTTTCGCCTCGGGGCTGCTCCTCCTTTTGGAAGGAGGTTTGTCGGCATGGTCAGACTATTCTGGATAATACCTCTTGGATGATTGGTGATGGCTCCTTGATTAATGTTATCCAGGATACTTGGATTTCTGAGTTGCCTCTCTCTCGGTGGCCCTCCTTTATTAATATTGACACCCCCTCCAGCTTAAGGGTTAAGGATTTGATTTCCTCTGATCCCTTGCTTGGCATATCCCCTCGGTGACCCGATTTTTCGACAGATTCTCTCGATGCCCCTGATTCCTGGGCGCTTCTCTGACGCCAGGCTTTGGCAGCGATCCTGTCTTTCTAGAGCCCCCACCAGGGACCTTATAAAGATGTTTAGGCCCTAGTCATTGCATACGGAGGATGCTGCTTGGATCTGGAAGCTTCCTATCATTTCTTTGGAAGCTCCTGTGGGACTGTCTCCCGATGTCTGCCCTTCTCTCTCGTAGGGGTCTACCTATCCAGCCGCTTTGTCCTTTATGTGGGCTGGAGGAGTCGTCTGACCATGCTATATTCATATGTTCCAGAGCCAGACAGATATGGCATTTGGTGGGTTATTCTAGCAGACTGGATGTCATGGGTTCGCCGCGTTCTTCCTTCCTTCGTGACCTTCGGAGGGGCCCTCAGGATAAGATTGGTCTTTGGGCTGCCACGGCATATCAGATCTGGTTGTCGAGGAATCAGCTCATTTTCACGGATGACCTTATTTCTTCCCATAGGATTGTGCGGAAGATTAGATTGATGACTGCAGACTATACCCGTGCTATCACTGCGGTTGGTCCTGATTACGCTAGCCTCTAGGGATCCCCTGCTGCTTCGGCAGCGATCCGGTATCCGGTTTTTATTTCCTGGGAGCCCTCCCTTCAGGGTATGTCAAGATCAACTTCGATGGTAGTGTCCGTGGTAGAGCTGCGGGTTCGGCTTATATCATCCGTGGGCCTCAAGGGGATTTGCTGGCGGCAGGAGGCTTTGCTACTATTGATTCCTCTGTCCCTATGTCAGAGTTTTATGCTGCTTGGACGGGTATTTCTTATGCAGCTCGGATTCTTCAAGCTCATAGGCTTATGATTGAGGGTGACTCTATGATTGTCATTTTTTTGGCTGCTGAAGGAGAATTGCGCTCATTGCCCCACTATTTTGATCATTAGGGACATCTAGTATATCCTGCAGGAGGTTGATAGTGCCCAGATCCGTCATATATATCATGAAGCCAATTCGACGGTGGACTGGGTGGCGACTTCAGTGGCCCACCATGGTGGTTCGTGGTTCTGGAGGCCGGGTGACCCAGGCCTGTTCTTTTGCAGCAAATTTTGTACTCGGATATATCTGGTTGACTCGCACGATCGCTTGTACCAAAAAAAAAAAAGCTTTTGTACTTTAATAAATCAAATCAACACAGAAAAACAAAAATGCCACCATCAAATTACAATTTTAAAACATAAAATTAAATTTAAATTAAAAAAAGAAAAAGATTCAGCTGAAAAAAATTAATGGTTTGATGTAAAAAAAAAGTTTTAGACAAGGAAAAAATGTTCTCTATAGAAAAAAGAAAAAGAGATGGATCAAAAAATTAATATTTTATATATAAAAGTTTCCAACTGAAAAAGTATTTCATATGGAAAAATAAAAAAAGCTGAAAATAATTAATAATTTGATTATGTAAAAAAATTAAGTTGGCTAATAAAATTTTGATTGATTGAAAATGTTAATAGTTTGATATAAAATAAAATTTTAATAAAAATAAAATTTTTCATTCCACTAACAATAAATCACCAAACCTCGATCGGAAACATGCCATTGCAGCTGCACCAAACTTCTTTCATCAGAAATAATATTTTCTTAGTTCAAAAATTCTAATTAAATGCAAGCAAACATGTGGCACACGACGAGCTAAAGCTTAGTGCCTCTCTCTCTCTCTCTCTCTCTCTCTCTCTCTCTCTCTCTATATATATATATATATATATAGTAAATAGATTTGTTTGAAATGCTGGTTGACATGGCTATGGCTAACCGTAACACCTATTTATGTGCATTGATTCAACAACACATCTTAGCCAATTTACTTCCTTAGAGGAGCTAAGAAAAGTTCAATAAGAACTCCAATCCTTAAGTTGAGACTTGGATCAGAGATCCATTTGGGCTGATGAACGTCTCCTAATGAAAGTTTTTTTTAAAGAATAATTCTCATAAAATGTAATTTTATGTGGTTCACTCAAACCCTCTCAGCAAACCAGACGAACTGGTTTACTTCTCGATCAGGCGAACTGTTGACGTTTACTAGGGCAGTTTCATCAATTGAAACAGATAACATAAACTCTAATGTCAATATTCGTCGTTCCTGTCAATATTCGCTGTTCCGATCTAGGGTTCAGCCTTTACCTTGCTACACTCGAGTCGAAGGAGATCCCTATGCACTTAGAGGTCTTCTAATAGGAGGAGAAGGCCGAGATCTAGAATAAAATGGTTGGTTTTATCTCTTCTTCCAATCATAGTAGTGTTACATGTATTATTTGACGTAGTTTAATTTTAAAAATTTATTTTATTCCTTGCCACTTTTTTAGTTTCGATCTTGGGGTAGGGTTTGCAAGTCTTTTCCATTCGATTTAAGTTTTTTCTTATGGTGTTTTGAGGATTTTTGCATCAATTTCTATGTGATCTAGTAAGTGATTAGGCCTTTAGGTTTTCGGAATTTTCTTTTAAAAAAATTCACCTTTTGGATATGATTTTTTTTTTAGACAAAAAATTAGCATTGGAGCTCTGATAAGTATATGTTCATGAAAATTTGCATATTAGCTTGATTCGGTTAGTTTTGTGAGGTTCCATGAATATTTATTCTATTTTAAACATCCCTGAAAATAAATCTTAGGTCAATTTATTTTGTAAATTGACAAGGAAAAAAAAAGAGAGGGCATTTTATTCTGTTGTCAGATTGGATTGTGGATATATCTTGGTGCATGATGTTGTTGGATACGTAACCTCATGTTTTGCTAACTAACAATTTTGAAAAAACCGATGGAAAATTGGAAAACATAAGTTCCCTTCATATAATTTAAATAAGGTTTGTAAAAAAATGATGATCCTTCTTCGTCGTTTTTGTATCTTGCACACCTGAGGTTATTTTTGTTATGTTATGTTGTCCTGTTGATATCAGGCTGCTGCAATTGAAACATTTGCCTTTAGGATAAAGCAAATTTTCTTTTACTTTATTATTATTCTTACGTAAATTGATGTGTCTGGATGAGTACTTCCAGATATTAAAACTAAACTTATTTTGTTGAATGACCAAGGCGAGTCGATCAATTCAAGTAATACAGTTTATATTTAAGAATCGTGTGGTTAGCTCTCTGGTTCTCTTTCTTAGCAGTGCTTTAAGATTCAGGATTTTGTAGCTTTCTTCTTCGATCTTCCGGCGATCTTCGTCATATGGTCTTCTCCTCAATTCAGGCTTCCCTATATTTAGTCCCTTTTGCTCTAATGGCAGCGGATGCTGCTACTGATGGCCGGTCTTCCGGGAGTAGAGCTTCGGATGCAGGGTTTGTCTGGGTGGCTTCGTCTCCGTCGCCGACTGAAGTGGCGAGATTGGAGGCTACGTTTCCTGAGGTGGTATATCTTCCGGTGGAGGAGCTTGAAGCGGAGGTCATCGGGTGGAAGCAGACGGCCGTCCTAGCTCGCTCTTACCAGAGATGGGTTCCGGCTGAAGCGTTCCTTAGGGAATTTCGGCGCGCCGGAGTTATAGGAGATATTGTCCCAATCAGCATGGCTTTTCGTTGTCATGTATTTCGATTTGAATCTCCGGAAGCTTGCAATTTGGTGATGCAGCGACCGTGGGTGATTAACGGTCATGTTATTGGATTGAAGCATGGCGACCGAATTCTCCCTGGCTGAGGACTGCATTCCGTCGGCGTTGGTTGGGTCAGGCTGCCGAACCTTCCCCTCGAGTTTTGGTAAGTGGATTTCCTCAAGTCCATCCTGGCAATGGGGGTGACTTCGTCTGTGCTGATGCAGCTACCCTGGCGAAGAACAGAGGAGGAGCCTTCGCACGGGTTTGCCTTCGGGTCGATCTCAGTCGCCCCCTTCGTCCAGGAGCCCGGGTTCAAGGACTCAATCAGAGGTTCTGGCAGCAATTTGCTTATGAGAATCTTCAGGGAATTTGCTTAAATTGTGGATCGCTGCACCTGGGAGGTCCTTGCACACTCCAGGCACGATTGGGTGAGGAAGACTCTGCTTCCGTCTCCGTTTTTGGGCCGTGGCTCGCTGCAGTTAGGCAGAAGAGAGCTGCTTCTGGTCCTCAAGCTATGGGTAAGGGGAGCAATCAGATGAAGCGTCTTCGTCTACTGCAATCCATGGTTCTGATTCCCCGCTGCAGCGGGTGGGTTTCGTCCTGGGTCTGAGGGACGGACCGAGGCCTGGAAGTCTCCAGCTAAGGTGGCTCGTCGGCGGTCCTCTTCATCTCAGAAGGTGGCAGCTGATTCGGGTGTGGTGTTGTTTCAATCTGGAGGAAGAAGGCCCTATCTCAATGGGAAGGAGGCCATGCTGGTTTTGTCTGAGCGTGCCGGTTTGATAAGTGTTGAAAAGGAGCTGCAGTCTTTGAGAAGGAGGGCTCCCGAGACTTAAGTCTGAACATTGCTGTGAAGACCAATAATCCCTTCTCCTCACTTGATGTGGATCCGGGTGCTGAAGGTCATATGGATTGTAGGGATGGTTTTCCGGGTTCTCTGAAACGGGCCAGACCGGAGGTGACTATGTCTCCAAGGTCTTTTCCCAAATCGGTGATTCGGAGGGAGAAAGGCAAGGCTCCTTTGTTGAAAAAAGGGGGGATTTCTACTTCACCTCCAGTTAGGCTCGACCTATCCCACTGTGGTCAGGTTGGTGGCAAGGTGCTGATTAGGTCACAATCTGATCAGGGTGATGGTTCTTCTCTGGAGGCTGTAGCTGGAGATTCTGATGGACATGGTTCTGGATCCTTGTCCGATGTGTCTGCTATTGAGTTGGTAGGGCCGCTGGCCTGTTCAGTTTAGTAGCCTGATGTAAGCCCTCTAATGGAAGGGGGTATTGCTGATAGTTTTATGATAGAGGACCAGGGAGGGGTCCCAGTTTCCCCAGCATGTAAAATGAAGATTTTACTTTGGAATGTGAGAGGAGCTCGAAAGCCATCCTTTCGTTCCTCTTTTGGAAGATTGTTACAGTTATATAAGTTTGACATATGTGTCCTTTTGGAAACCAGGTTGTCGGGTGATAGTCTGGCACGGTTTCGTAAGCAGATTGCTCGATCTTGGTCCTCTTATACTGTGGAGGCTGATGGCATGTCTGGAGGTATGGTGGCTATTTGGTGTACCTCTGTTGTTACGATTGATGCTTTTCATCAGTGTAGTCAGCAGATTAGTATGATTGACTCGAAGGAAACTTTTGACCCCTGGCTCCTATCGGCGGTTACGCCAGTACTGACTACCGGGAGAGAAGGATTCTTTGGTCTGAACTGAGTTCCCTTCTTGCTCAAGGTCTTCCTACTATTATTGCAGGGGATTTCAACTGCATTACGGAGGCTAACGAGAAACGAGGGGGTAGACGGTTTACTGGCTCAGCAGACATTAGTGAATTTAGATCTTTCATTGCTTCTGCAGAGTTGCTGGATTTGGGGTACTCGGGTCCCCAATTCATCTGGTGTAATAATCATCAGGGGTCTGCTCATGTTTGGGAAAGACTGGACAAAGCTATGGCTATGGCTCAGTGGATTCATTTGTTCCCTGCGGTTACCGTCACTCACCTTTCTAGGATTGCTTCCGATCATTGTCTTATCTTGATCTCTACGGAGGTTGATCAGTATCAGCATAAGCAGTTTAGATGAGCACTTTTGGTCTGCCCATTCTGCTGCTCGTACTATCATTTCTCAGATCTGGCATCTCCCTGTCAGGGGTAATGTTGTTTATCAGTTATCTCGTCGCCTTAAGATGGCCAAGCATAGATTATCCGGATGGAATAGATTGGAGCTGGGGGATTTGGTTAGACAAATTGAACAGGTTGAAAATGATATTTGTGCCTTACAGGCTAAGGAAGATCTGGATGGTTTTCTACTGGACTCGGACCTCAATTCTCTTCGGGAAAGCTTGCTCACCATCACTCTCTCCTTCGGCAGCAGGAGGTTTATTGGTGGCAGAGGATCCAGGTTTCAGTGGATTTGTGATGGTGATCGTAATACCAGATTCTTTCATCAGGCAACTTTGAAGCGGCGTGCTGCTAATAGGATCCGGAGATTAGTTGATGATGAGGGGAATGTTCATGAGGATACCCACTCTATTAGGGATCTGCTTCTTCATTTTTTCAGTCCAGATGGGCAGAATCTCAGGTGAGGGGGGCCCGGTTATTCCGATTCCGGATTTTGTGAAGGTTTCTTCCTTGGATAACAACATGCTTGTTAGTCCTATTACTGCGAAGAGATCAGGGCGGCCCTTTGGGAGCTTGGCCCGGATAAGGCCCCTGGGCCTGATGGATTTCCACCTTTCTTTTATCGTCATTATTGGGACATTGTGGGGCAGGAGGTGGTCCTGGCTATTCAATCTGTTTTCCTAGCTAAACTCATTCCTGCAGAATGGAATCAGACCTTTATCTCTTTGGTGCCCAAGCGTCCTGATGCCTCCCTTCCGTAGCACTTTCGGCCCATTAGTTTTTGCACTACTCTTTATAAGGTATGTGCTCGTCTTCTAGCTCGCCATCTTTCCCCTGTGATTCCTCGCCTCATTTCGGTTGAACAGGGGGGCGTTTATTAGAGGGCGTTCCATTTCAGATAATATCCTCATCGCCCAGGAGTTTATGCATGATCTTCAGAGAGCGCCGGCAAGGGAAAGTCTTATGGCTGTTAAACTGGATATGGAGAGAGCCTATGATAGACTGAGCTAGGCCTTCTTGCACCGCTCGCTCAAGGAGTTTGGGTTCGATGGTTTTTTTATTGAGTGGATTATGGCTTGCATACAAAAGCCGTCTTTTTCTCTGATTATTAATGGAGTCCGACCGAGTTTTTTCACTCTACTGTGGGGATTAGGCAGGGATGCCCTTTATCCCCTTTGCTGTTTATTCTGGCAGTGGATGATCTGTCTCGTGCTTTCTATCAGGCACAGCTAGATCGGAGGATTGTCCCATTTATGGATGGAGTGGAGGGCCCTTGGTCTCTCATCTTCTGTTTGCGGACGACTGTATCCTCCTGGGCCAGGCTTCTATTGATAATGCGGCGCCATTCTATTCTATTATTCAGCAATACTGTCAGGCTTCGGGACAGAAGGTCAATTTTCTAAAGTCTTCTATATGTTTCAGCCCGAAGACTTGTAGGTCTATCAGGAAGAAATTACTAATTTATTGGGTATTTCTACTCAGACTGACAGTTTATGTATTTGGGGATTCCTATCACGGGAGACGTCCCCGTTGCTCAGACTACTACGAGCTGGAGAGGAGGGTTCGTCAGCGTTTGGAGGGGTGGCAGGTCACTGCCTTTCGATGATGGCTAGAATTATTATTATCCGCTCGGTTCTCTCCTCTCTTCCCCTGTACCTTCTGTCTAATTCTGTCGTTCCAATTACTTGCCTTAAGAGGATTGAGAGATGTTTTCATGATTTTCTTTGGGCTTCTATGCAAGAAGGTCATGGTACTATCTTTATCCTAGGATACGGTTTGCATGCCTATCCAAGAAGACGATCTCGGGATCCATCTCTGATTGTTAGAAGGGATGCCCTTCTTGCTAGACATGCTTCTAGATTCCTCCTGGAGCCGTATTGTCTTTGAAGTACCCTGATGCGTGCTAGGTATGGTGCCTGGACGGCGGACTTGCATATCTGGTCACCTCGTGGCTGCTCCTCCTTTTGGAAGGAAGTCTGTCAGTTTGGATAGCTTATTAGGGGTAATGTATCATGGATGATTGGAGACGGATCATCGATTGATGTTATTCAGGACATCTGGATTTCAGAGCTTTCTCTCTCTCGATGGCCGTCTTTTATCAGTAGCGATATCCCTCCCAGTTTAAGGGTTAAGGATTTGATTTCCTTAAATCCCCTGCCTGGCATATCCCCTCGGTGACCCGTTTCTTTGGGCCGGAGATTTCTAGACGTATTCTCTCGATGCCCCTTTCTCCTGGTCGTTTATCTGACTCCAGGCTTTGGTAGAGATTGTCTCTCCAGGGCTCCTACCAGGGATTTGATGAAGATATTCAGGCCGGTTTCTCAGCGATCGATGGATGCTGCTTGGATTTGGAAGCTTCCCATCCTTCCCAGAGTACTGCTATTTATTTGGAAGCTTATGTGGGACTGTCTTCCAACCTGTCTTCTTCTCTCTCGGAGGGGTCTGTCGATCCAGACGTGCTGTCCTTTATGTAGGTTGGAGG
>UESW01004859.1:125419-171825 GCA_900491605.1 Calamus simplicifolius | reverse complement strand
TAAATAGCCCCCCCCCCCCCCTCTCTCCTGAGGAGCCCCCAAACAGCCCCCCGACCCCCAAACAGCCCCCAAAAGCTCCTGCTACCTTTGTCCCGCCTCCCTCGCTCCGGATCTTCGTTGGATCGTCGATTGAAATGATATAAGGTTGAAATCAAGCAATGAACAAGCAATTAATAATTTATGAAGGTGCTACGGTCGCAAAGGTTAGTGCCTGCGATCCGCCATCAAATTTTTTTTTTCACGGTTCGTGCGTTGTTCGGCCCTGTGTGGCCGAACAGGTTAGCTCTGTTCGGCCACACAGGGCCAAACAACTTTAATATGCTCGGCCCTGGTAGGCCGAACATATTACTTCTGTTCGGCCCTGGTGGGCCGAATAGAAGAGTTATGTTCGGCCCACAAGGGCCGAACAGAAGCAATATTTCTTCTGTTCGGAAGAAAGATTGCTTCTGTTCGGCCCTGTGTGGCCGAACAGAATGTTTATTCTCTATTTTTTTATTAATTATGATTAGGGTTTAAAATTATTATTTAATCATGCAGGACGATGCTTCGTCCGAATGCAGCGTGATTGGCTCCGATTGTGTGATGGATTACACAAATAAATTTACAACTTACGAGGTAAAATTTAATTGCATTTATTTTCGTATTATTTGACTGAGCAATGTTTAAAATTGTCTACCAACATAAAACTATTTATTTTATAGATATTCAAAAGTAGAGAAGAAATGTGTAATTGGTGTTGGGAAGTCGGAAAGAGGAATGGATTTGTTGTTATTATCAAAAAAATCCGATTCGGGCAGCAATGTTAAGAAACCAAGAGTTGTATTGAATGTTAATGGTCATTTGCGGTGTGCACAATCATCCAGCTGCAAAGCATCTCGAGGGGCACTCATATGCGGGACGATTATCTAAGCAGGAGACTACAATGCTAGTGGAGATGTCCAAGAGTTTGGTTCAGCCTAAGGACATTTTATCTACTTTGAAGTAAAGGGATGCCCTCAATGTTACGACAATTAAGACAATCTACAATGCAAGGCAGAAGTGCAAGGCTGTAGAGATTGCTGGGAGATCTCAGATGCAACATCTTCTTGGTAAATTATCTGAGTGTAATTACATTGAGTGGCATAGGACTTGTATCAAGTTTGATGTTGTGCATGACTTGTTTTGGGCACACCCTGGCAGTATAGACTTGTTACATGCATTTCCTCGTGTGTTGATAATGAATTGCACTTACAAGACGAATAGATATCGTCTTCCCATCTTAGAGATTGTCGGGGTGACATCAACCGACCTGACATTTTCTATTGCTTTTGTGTATATGGACTCTGAGCGAGAAGATAACTATACATGGGCATTAGAGAGATTGCGCAGTGTCATGGGCGATGATGCTCTGCCTGAGGTGATAGTCACGGATAGAGACTTGGCTCTATTGAATGCAATTTAGAGGGTATTTCCTACGGCAACACATTTGCTATGTAAATGGCATATTAGTAGGAATGTTTTGGCCCAGTGCAAAAGGTTATTTGAAACAAAGGAGAAATGGGATAAGTTTATAATGACTTGGAATTTACTTGTGTTGTCCATCACAGAAGATGAGTTTAATGATCACTGGACAAAACTCCAGAGAGAGTTTAGTACCTACTCAGATGTTTTACGGTATGTATCAAAAACTTGGCTGAGCAAGTACAAGGAAAGATTTGTTGCAGCATGGACGGACACGTGTAGGCACTACGGGAATTTGATAACTAATAGGTATCACAAGGAATTGATAAATTCCAGAAATTTATAATTTAATTACGCAATTATTATCTTCCTTTTATTAAATTTTAGTTACTTTTCCAGGGCTGAAAGTGCACATGCAAGGCTGAAAAGACAGCTTGGATCAAGCCAAGGGAATTTTGAATCATCTTGGAAAAAATACATAGTTTAATTGAGTTACAGCATAGTGACATTAAAGCCTCAGTTGAGAAGAGTTTGACGGTCGTGCAACATGACTTCAAGCCTGCTGAATTCAAAGAACTGCGAGGTTTCATTTCTATAAGTGCATTAAATCATATCCTCGCTCAAGCGAACCGAGCCAATTCAGTTGGTATTGATGATTCAGTTTGTGGGTGTGCTATTCGGCGCACACATGGTTTACCATACGGCCATGAGATTGCACGGTTCAGGATGGAAGGTCAGCCAATTCCCTTGGATTGCATAGATCCTCATTGGAGAAAACTTGATATGATGCCGGCTTCAAATGTGCAAAGTATTCAGCTAAGCTGTGAACCAGAGTTGGATATAATTGCTCAGAAATTCAAACAGTTAGATGGGTCTTCGCAATTGCAGATGTTAAGAAAATTGAGAGAGATTGCTAGCCCAGAAAGTACTTCTCTTGAAGAACCTGCCAAAAGGATCACTCGTTCAGTTGGTCGCGGCTGTACTTCATTGAAGGTTGATACATCTACCCGCTGTGATCCTTCTGCCTTTGAGTTGATTCTTTCAGGACAAGATAGTTATTCTCCTGGTACGGGCACTCCACCAGCGACGCAATTGCCAAAGAGGCAGCCAAGGAAGAAGGTAAGAAGCATTTCTTTCACTAAGTAAGGGGACCGTGCCGATATGTGCCGCATGCGTGCCAGTATGTGCCGGCACATGCCGGCAACTTCCGGAACCCATGCCAGTCGCGTGCCGGTTCATGTCGGTACATGCCGGCAACTTTTGGACCCCATGCTGGTATGTGCCGAACCCGTGCTGATATGTGCTGGCACATGCCGCCATCTTTCGGACCCCGTGCCGGACGCATGCCGGTTAGTGCCGGAACATGCCGGCAACTTCGGACCCCGTGCTAGTATGTGCCGGACGCGTGCCGGCAACTTCGGACCCCGTGCCAGACGTGTGCCGGTACGTGCTGGCACATGCCGGTAACTTTCGGACCCGTTCCATTTGTTATTACAAAGAGAATGTTTATGTTACCGTCTAATTCATTGTTATTGGTTTGAAGGTTTCTCGTCAGCGAACTCGGTCATATAATAAGCCAAAATCTATATTGATCAAATTCCAGATGGGTTGAGGCCGTTCATCCAACATATCAAGGATGTTAAAGCTGACGACAACTGTGAATTTAGAGCAATCGCTGACTTGCTGGGATTTGGAGAGGAGGATTGGCTCCGTATTAGGAAGGATTTATTGAATGAGTTGCAATGTCATTCAAAGCACTATCGTGCTTTATTTGATGTCGAAGGGAGGTTTGAGGAGATTGAGCATGCATTATCATTTTTTGATAATGATCCACCTTTTGACCGGTGGATGACTATGCCGGTATGGGGCACGTTATAGCGTCCCGCTATAACGTTGTCCTATACCACCTCTCCTTGCAACAATGTCTTACATTCCTACCTCTACGATCGTTGCCTCTTCCTCCTTTATCCCGCAAAGATATTGCAGTGGCATTCGTTAATGGCAATCATTTTATTGAGGTATTAATTGAACAACTCTTAATCATGCTTAAGTGACTAATAATTCATTATGTTTACTAATTTATATATTTTGCAGGTATTTCTGTTACCGGGTCATCCTGTTCCCCCAATAGCAAGCAATTGGCAGAAACATCATTACCCTGTGCTTCCGGATGGGCTTCTTTATATGAATCTAGGATTCACCTGTTCAAACGAACGATCTCATCGGATGTCATTATTAGTGAGACTATTGAGTTATAGATGTCCTTTTGATTGCAACAATCAATTTTGTATAATGTATGACATATTTATATTAATTCAAAAGATTTTCAATCAAATTGAGCCGAAAGGAAGAAAATTTTCATTCAAATTTCAATGTCTTTTACAAAAAGTTGCACTATGTGCTAAAAGATACAAAATACATAAGGTACATCAGAGATCCTCACCATGCCGTCGTCGACGCCTGTACTGCTGTGGCGATGCATGACTAGGGCCAGGAACATCAGACTGAACAGGCTGCACCGTAGAGATATACTGACCCTGCAACATGTGCCATCTGCGATATGACATCGTACATGTGCATCCCCTGTGACGCAGCAGCCTCCTCCCGATCCATATCAAGTATGCCAGTGCAAAGGCCAAGCGCATATGCAATACGCCGGCCTAGCACGTCAGCATCAACATCATCGGGATGTGATCGATAGTAGATACTGGATCGGCTCTCCGGAGGGTGAACAGCCAGATGCGTGATCCGAGAATACCACTCCAAAAATCCCGATATGCAATCTGAGGGTCAGGTCACCGGATGGCTCCTGCTCGCTGGGCTCAGCAGGTGATCCTCCCACCTCTCCCATAACTGCTCATAGAAAACGTACCGGATGTGGTACGAAGCTGCTGTCGATCCTCTGCTAGCTCGCTCAGGGGCCAATGGCGCACGGGGGATCGTCTATATCCTGCCGAACTATCGTAAAACCCTTTCAGGATGATAGGGTTCTACGACATCCATGCACTTCAGGCATCCACTGAAGAATGCAATATCAAGGAATGGACGATGGGGATCCCAAACTACCTGCAATATATTAAATCGTAATAAGTTTGATAATGTATGACAAATTATATAAATACACAAGTGCATGGTCACGCAAGTGCATGGATGTCGTAGGGTACATACCTCATCTGCCCTCAGTACGTCCAATGACTCACGTAGAATCACCAAATAATCCATCATAGAACAGGGTGGAGTGCCGGGAGTCCATCGGTGTACGCGAGGCCTAGCATCAGTATAGTCTAGGGCTGGGTGAGGAGTGAGAAAGGGAAAATGCTCATAAATCCATTGATGGAGAAGTGTCATATATCCACTGATCTGTCTAACGGATACCCTAGATGCAATCCCCAACTGCCGATATAAATGAACCAAGGCACCCGCACCCCAGGCATATGTGCTCACTCTATCCAAATGACGTAGCAGAGCAAGATAAGCTATAGGCACCCTCGTCCCGCTCTTATCGACAAAAAGTGTACACCCCAACAAAAAAGCAAATACGCTCGTGTCGCACACTCTATCCTACGGCGGCTATCTCTATCTGATACATTATAGAAATTACTCTTCAGCCACTCTAACCTCACAGACTGACCGCGGATAGATATAACCTCCTGATGCGCGTCATCCCGTGATACATCTAGTAGCTGCACTAGTAGGTCCTCAGCATCCCGATCATTCATCCTATCTGTAGACAAGGACACTGAGGCACCCATGACACTAATCCCTAATATGGCGGCAACATCATCTAACGTGATTGTCATCTCGCCAAAGGGAAGATGGAAGGTGTTCGTCTCGGGCTACCATCTCTCTACAAAGCCCGAGATAAGAATCTTATCGGCGAACCGATAAGAGCAATGCACTAGCTCTAGAAGACCCGATTGCTGAACTATATCCCTAAATCTCCTATTCAATTCTCCTGATGCCCACCACTGCCACTCACCGACTTTGGCAGCATGGCTCATGCACTTCAGTGGAGTCTGTTCCTGTGAAATATAAATGGACAACATGAATAACACATAACAGCATCAAAATAATACATTAAATAAAATATGGTAGAACAACGAACAAATACCTGTTGCCTTCAGATGAGGCTGCAATATGTATCATGAAACTCCTAAGGACAAACTCATCCTCAGGACCACCTGGACAAGGACCATCCGCCTCATCATCATCAACATCCATAGCTGGGATGTCCTCGCCTGCTGTCTCATCTGGGGGCGATGGTACAACAAGATCCTCAGAAACCTCAGGAACCTCAGGAACATCAATAACCTCAGGCGCCTGGGTTCTACGTCTCCTGACAGACGCTGTGGTCTAACTCGTGAGGAGCCAGCATCTATATCTGAAACATTGCAATATTCATTAGTAAAATAAAAATATATCAAAATAATATATTTTATTAAAAATATATATAATATATACTTTATAATATATTATAAATTCTAATATACTTGATTATTATAATTATTATTATATATACTTTATTAAAATTATATTTTATAATTATGTCAAAATAATATATTTTATTGAAAATATATTAATAATAAAAATATATGATTATGTTAATTATACTTTATAATATACTTGATTATAATTATAATTATTATAGTATATTATAATTATAATATAATATACTATAATAATAATTATTATAATTATAATATACTATATTAATTATATATTATAATAATTTTAATTGTATAGAAAATTTATTTGATTCCGTTCGGCCCAGATGGGCCGAACGGAATCAAATCCGTTCGGCCAGTTGGGCCGATGGATTTAGTTCCGTTCGGCCCATCTGAGCGGAACGGATTTCCCTCTGTTCGGCCCAGATCGACCGAACAGAGGTTCTCTGTTCGGCCAACCAGGGCCGAACAGAGCTGGGAGGCTTGGCGAGGGAGGATCTTGGGGCTACGGAGTAAAAAAAAAAAGAAGTCGTCGGACATGTGGCGGAGCCGTCAGACACATTTAGACGCCTAGGAGGGAGGGATCTTCGGATCTCGGCAAAATATATATATATATCTTGGGACAGATGGAGGGAGGGAGGGAGGGAGAGGAAGGGAGGGAAGGAGGGAGGAGGAAGACTTACCTTACCTGCCGGGGAAGCCATCGCCGGGGAGCCATGAGCGAGAGAGGTGAGCACGAGCAACACGGGTCGGACGCGGGGGGGGGGGAGGGAAGGGGGGCCAAATAGCAATCTTAGGGGGGCTGCTGGGAGGAGGGGTAGTTTAGTATTTTTATAAAAATAGGGGGGCTCCTCAGCAATATTGGAGGGCTACGGAGTAAAAAAAAAAAAGAAAGAAAATTGGGGGGGCTCCTCAGTAGAAAACGTGGGCCAAATAGCCGCTCCCTTTTGTTTGTGGACGAAGACTACGAACAAAGAAGAACCGGAAGGAGAAAATGCCGGAACAAAGAAAAGAAATCGTTGTTTATTCGAATGAGGATGCGAATCCTTTAGGTTCTGTTCCAAATGATGCGACAGAATTGGAAAGAGGTAAACATCACCCTGATTCCTTTGTTCAGATATTATGATATCCTCTTTTAAAATATCATGACATTCTAGTTCATATATAATGGCACTCAGCTGACAAGTATTTTATCCCCTATGTTTCAGATGACATGATAATTATTCCAGTCACCCAATTGAAGGCGTCGCAATTATTTAAGAATAGTTGCAAGCTAGCCGTGTACGTTCAGAATGTTTGGAAGATGGGGTTTACTACACAATATACCAAACTTATCCGAAGGACCCCCATTTGGTGCCTTCATCGACATGCAGGTGTTCACAGTCGACGGGCGACTGCTAGCAGACATCATCCGATGTTACAATGGAGGCAATGAGTTCATTTTCTATGGCAAGGTGGTCTCATTCAGTGCTGACGAAGTCACACTTATTATGGGTCTTCCATCTCATGGAAAGAAGATCGACACATCCAGCCAGTTGTTCAATGGAAGGTTGTTCAGAAGATTTGGCCAGGGATTAGATCTTCGTCAGAAAGGGTTGGAGAAGTTAATACATCAACTCCGAGCATCCAAGATACAGGAGGATGTCGAGGACACCATCAGAGTTTGGATCACCTACATGTTTGCCATGTTTTTGGCTCCAAAGTCGAATCAGACATGTCCACAGTATCTCATCCAACACTTGGATGACTTAACTCACCTGGAGAGTATCGACTGGGCTTCCGCATTCAAGGAGCTGATCGTTCTAGCTCTCCCAAAAGTCGCTGCTTGCTTGCGATCCGAGGAGCCGATCCACTCAAAGAGAGCAAACAAGGTTAGGAGGCAGCCTACCCTGTTCGAATGCTCGGCAGCGCTGGTGGTAAGGATTATTGAGATGCAGAAAGAGTGTCGTTGGTTTAATTTTTTGTTTATATTACATTTTTTCATATCCCAAACTTATCATGTTCAGGCATGGTTCCTGGAGCATACATCAATGCGACCACCAGCATATACCAATAAACTACCCCAACTTTTGAAGTGGTATGACAACCAAATGAAGATCCAGTCTGTTCGGGTTGACAACATGCAGCCTCATGACTTGGTAAGCTAATCCATTACGCCATTGCTTTGATCATATTTTTTAGATAATTTATTAATATTTGTTGTAAATTAATTTGTTTATCATCTTGCTTTACATATGGAGGGAGCTACTGTACCACTGTCACAAGAGCGCTGGTTTCTCGCTCAACAGACAGTAGCATCCCCAGTACCAACAGATAGCTGTGCAAGCTATGCCAAATTAAGGATTGAATTGGCGTGCGTTAAGGATCAACTCAACAATGTCATGCACAGGCTGGCCATAGCTGAGAGCCTCCTTAGTTCATTGCTCATAAAGGAGAGCAATGCAAGAAACGAGGAGGACAAGGGAGAGGGGATGACAGAGGAGGGGCATCCCTGGAGTGTCTTCGCGAGCCTGGAAATGCAAATATGGATGAGGAGCATTCCTTCGAGTGTCCAATTGAGTCTTGGAATGCATATAAAGAGGAGGAGAAGAGGGAAGAAGAGCATTCCTTCAAGTGTCCAATTGAACCTGGGAATGCGTATACAGAGGAGGATAAGAGGGTGGAAGAGCATTCCTCCGAGTGTCCAACATAGCATGGGAATGCAAAAATAGAGGAGAAGAGATTGGAGGGGGATTCCTTGGAGAGCATGGGAATGGATATAAAGAAGAGGAGAAGAGGGGGGAGGGGCATTCTGCGGAGGGCCAAGAGGAGTCTAAATCTGATAATAAACTTGGCACCCCTGCGCCAAAGGGTGATGATGGGGATATACAATTTGGTGGATTGCCTTCGCTTATTAAGAGGGTTAAAAAAGAGCTGAGGAAGCGTAAGGCATCCAAGGTCACAGGAGATTCTTATGAGACAACCCGTCCGAGAAAGTCATCGAAGACAGTGGGCACATCAAAGGCCAACATGAGAGTCGAAGATGACGAAATTGTTATAAATTTTTTTTTGAGCGAACGAATGACCGACGAGATCGTCTACACCAATAAATTAGGTGGCACCGTAACAAGGAAAAGTCTTCAAGATCTCATAAATAAAGATATGATAGTTGACGATGTAAGTATTTCAAGAAACCTTTTCTCGATGTTAATTTTAGAATATTATTAATCGGTTTACATTGCATTGGCAGATTATTGATGCTGGCCAGGAGTTTTTGATGAGGACCTGGATAGAGCATCAAGACCGATATCATAAGTCCATCTTTGCATCAGTTTTCGTAGCCGCAATGTGTCTGAATTCTCCATTAGGTGCTCATGAACTCGCTGTAACATCAGGGGCTTCAATATTTGACAATGTAACCGATGAAGATAAAGCCGAATTTCGGTTTCTTTTCACCATCATGAACTCTGATAATTCGCACTGGCATTTGGTTGTTGTCAATATGGAAAGAAAGGTGTTCATGCACCTTAATTCATTAAAATGCAATGCCAGGTACAAGGCCAATGCAAAGAAATGGTATAGCATTCTTGGGCACATATTCCATATCTACTGCGACAAGGAAGATGTGATGACTTGGCCGATGGAAGAGATATCGGATTGCCCAAGCCAACTGTCTGGATCGCTAGATTGCGGCCTCTACTGTCTTAAGTACATGGAATGCATTGCTCGTCAGGACAATCCTGAGATGAAGATAGATTTCACGGACGATGAAATAAGAGATTATCGGCGACAATTAGCTGCAACGATATTGAGAGAAGGCCTCAACCAGAAGATCGACAACTTTGCGACAAATTGTTCTTAATTTTTTCATTCTTCAGTGATTGAAAATTAAATGTAACTTATTCATTTTGACACTGTTTCACAATTAATGCAATTGTAAAAATTTTTAATGTATGTCATGGTGTGTTACATGATTGCCAGAAATCTTGTCGTTATAGTTTTACTTTTTTTCTTCCGAGTTTCTTAAGTTTTCATACAAGGAAGTCATAAATTAAAAACTCGAGTGTCATAAATTGACAACAGGGGTGTCATCGATTTAAAGCTATGGTGTCCTTACATGAAAAATGGGGTGTCATAGGATTTAAAGCAAGGGTATCATCAGATGAGAGCTGGGGTGTCGAAACAGCCTAAATAGGGGATGTCGTAGGTCCCCGCCTAACAGTCCCAGCATGGGTGTTGTCGCCTTAAAGCTAGGGTATCGTCAGATGAGAGCTGGGGTGTCGTAACAGCCTAAGTCGGGGATGTTGTCGGCCCCCGCCTTAACAGTTCCCGCATGGGTATCGTCACCTTAAAGCTAGGGTGTCATCAGATGAGAGCTGGGGTGTCGTAATAGCCTAAGTCGGGGATGTCATCGATCCCGCCTTAACAGTCCCCGCACGGATGTTGTCGCCTTAAAGCTAGGGTGTTGTTAGATGAGAGCTGGGGTATCGTAACAGCCTAAGTCAAGGATGTCGTCAGTCCCCGCCTTAACAGTTCCCGCATGGGTGTCATCGCCTTAAAGCTAGGGTGTCATCAGATGAGAGCTGGGGTATCGTAATAGCCTAAGTTGGGGATGTCGTCGGTCCCCGCCTTAACAGTCCCTGCACGGGTGTCGTCACCTTAAAGTTAGGGTGTCGTCAGATAAGAGCTGGGGTGTCGTAATAGCCTAAGTTAGGGATGTCGTCGGTCCCCGCCTTAACAGTCCCTGCACGGGTGCCGTCGCCTTAAAGCTAGGGTGTCGTCAGATGAGAGCTGGGGTGTCGTAATAGCCTAAGTCGGGGATGTCGTCGGTCCTTGCCTTAACAGTCCTCGCACGAGTGTCGTTGCATTGAAGCTAGGGTGTCATCAGATAAGAGCTGGGGTGTGTAACAGCCTAAATAGGGGATGTCGTAGGTCCCCGCCTTAACAGTCCCAGCACGGGTGTCGTCGCATTGAAGCTAGGGTGTTGTCAGATGAGAGCTGGGGTGTCGTAACAGCCTAAATAAGGGATGTCGTCGGTCCATGCCTTAACAGTCCTCGCTCGGGTGTCGTCGATTCAAAGCTACGGTGTCGTTATATTAGAGCTGGGGTGTCGTAACAACCTAAATCGGGGATATTGTCGGTCCTCGCCTTAACAGTCCTCGCTCGGGTGTCGTCGCTTAAAAGCTAGGGTGTCGTTACATCAGAGCTGGGATGTCGTAACCGTGCAAGCGTATTCATAAATAGCAACGCAATAGTCTCTACTTGGCTGACGAGATGAGCACTTCATTTGGCTGAAAAAGAAACCCTAGTTACAAAGCAACGACAACTGTGGTTAAAACAAACTCTGTCGATGAGACTAAGACACCCTAGTTACAAAGTTACGACACCCATCTTTTATATATGCTCCTGTGTTAGTTGACTTAATACATAAGCATCAAACTCGTCCATCAAAGTTTCGAAAGGTTGTACAATTCTTCTATATCCTCACCGGTGTTAATTGACTGCATACAAGTCTGCCTGTTGCTTGAACCAGCTCTTATTTCATTTTGCATTGGGGGAGCGTCAACGGATGCCTTGACCATATTTTTCCTTGATCTTTTTGACTTCTTCTCGACTCTACTCTTTAATTTATTCTCTCTTGGATGACCTTTCATCCTAATTTGCTCAGGATCTTGAATAACAAGTTGTGTACTTGCCTTAGCTGCGCATTTAGCATCCACGGCAAATTTAAATATTGGTGTTGGACCATCCATCACTAAATTAAATGCATCTTCAGATATAGAGGCTATCTCTGCAAGCTTCATCATCCGATGACTCAGCAAACTATATCTACAATCAATAACGTAATGTTATCGAAAACATACAATAAGACATTTCAAATAAAAAAATGTCACTGCGTACCGTGATTTTCGTATGCTTTTATCACAACCTTCAGTATTGCAGTTAAAATCGTCGAATTGGTATTTCATGTCCTTGCACCATCTCTTCATGAAGTATTTATCGGGAAAACGAAATACATCGCTTTGATGAAGAACCAACAAGGCATGCCTACACAAGTAACCCTTGAACTAAAAGGATCGACACTAGCATTGGACATCCTCAGTATTTTTATCGTATGACATGATATAATCTTTTATCATCTCCTTGCCGATTCCATCGACTTCAATCCTTTCATATGACTTTACAGTATATACACAACAGTTATCAACTTACTTGATCAATTTAGTATTTGATGCAGCCATTTCAAGGATCTCATTCTGAAATTTTTTGAAAATGCGCCTTGTATACCTTCCTGCAGCTTGCCTCTCAAAAGGTGAGGATGTCTTTAGGAAAGAAATCGTTTGCAATGTCCTATTATCTTCCTCATTTTTGGTCTCGTACCTTTTCTACAAGGCATCTTCTACTTATCTATGAACTCCGTGAGTGTAGTCTTCGAATTTATAAAGCTATCGAAGAAGTGATTGATGCCCTCGCTCCTTTGTGAAGATGACATCCCTGTACATAATTTTGTCAAAAAAAGAAGCATTGAACATGAACATGAACCAAACACAATGTCCTACAAACCTGCGAAGAATGTATCCTTTAGGTAAACTGGGACCCATTTATCCCGACATTCATAAAGGACATTGAACCAATCTATAGCCTTGCATTCTTTATATTTCTCCATAAAATGTGCCCACCTTTCCTCGAATGACTGTATGGTCAATGAATCATATATCGCATCATCGAAATCAACCATAAATTTGGGATTTGCTGTGCAAATGTGGCCAATCTTTTTAGGTATCTTCTTCAATATATGCCAAAGACAAAATCGATGTTGTGTTAGGAAAAATCTCTCTAACAGCAGCCTCGATTGCCTTATCTTGGTCAGTTATTATGGCAATAGGTGCTTGACCATCATTTGCATCCAGCCATGACTGAAAAACCCATTTATATGTCTTAGTCCTCTCATCAGACAACAATGCGCAACCAAGCAAGGTGGACTGTCCATGATGGTTGGCCCCGACGAATGGACAAAACGGCATTTGATATCTATTTGTCAAGTAGGTTGAGTCAAAGCTTAGAACATCACCGAAGTATGTGCATGTCAATCTTGACCTTGGATGAATTCAGAAGACAGACCTGAGATGATCATTATCATTAAGGTCTAAGGTATAGAAGAAAGTATATACATCATCTGCTGAATTGAATTCCATTCCAATTTGAGGAACAACAGTGTCATTCCCTGCATTTGGAGCGATGGGTGAAGGTGCACGGGCGGGAGTGTGCTCGATGTCTTTCCGATCTATAATTTCAACATTGTCTATGGAAATATAGGCACACAGTCATGAACAATGATATCCATAGATTTAGTTGTCAAAATATCCTGACAAAGCATTAGGACACCAAGGTTAAAGAAATACGACACCTCAGTTGAAGAAATACGACAACACAATTATGTTCGAACCCCAGATACCAGTAATACATGCCATCTATGATCTAAATAATGGCTTCCTGTTCGACTTCCTAGTCAAAAACTATGACATGCCTTAACAGTTAAAGACATGAACTTACAGCCGAATTTAGAAGTCACGACACCTAAGTTTACAAAAAATGACACTGTAGCTATAAAATGACAACACCCATTCATAAGACATTGAGGCAGGGCCTAACGACACCAATGTTCACATATTACGACACCCTAGCTGAAAGTGTTCAGGCAGGAACTAACGACACCCCATGAAACAACTTATGACACCCCAGATAAAACCTTACGACACCCTTTAGTAGTTAAAGAAAAGAATGAAATGCTATGACACCCCAGAAAGCAACTTAGGACACCCCTAATTAAAACTACGACACTCGTTAACAGTTAAAGACATCACTGAGATTTATGACACCCAAGAAAATAACTTATGATACCCCAGAATAACTGTAACGACACCCCAGTTCTTATATTACGACACCCAAAATTAAACTATATGTTGTAACATGACGACACCCCAGAAAACATCCTACGATACCCGAGCTGTCAACTGACGACACCCTAACTCCAAATGATAACTATATCTGACGACACCCCAGCCTTATGACACCCAAGGAAACATGTCCAACACTGTAGTTACAAACCTTCGACACCCCAGTTCTTATATAATGATACCCTATATGTAACCGTTAAGCCACGAACTGACGAGACACTAGCTCTCATATTACGACACCCCGGTTCAGATATTACGACACCCTAGCTGAAATTGTTTCATGTAGGAACTAACGACACCCATGAAATAACTTACGACACCCCAGATAAAAACTACGACACCCTTAAGAGTTAAAGACATGACTAAAACTCACGACACCATAGAAAGCAACTAGCGACACCCCTGATTAAAACTACGACACCCCATTAAACAACTTACGACACCCCAGATAAAATCTACGACATCCTTTAGCAGTTAAAGACATAACTAAAACTTAAGACACCCCAGAAAGCAAGTAACGACATCCCTGATTAAAACTACGACACCCCATGAAATAACTTACAACACCCCAGATAAATACTACAACACCCTTTAGCAGTTAAAGACATAGCTGAAACTCACGACACCCCAGAAAGCAACTAACGACACCCTGATTAAAACTACGACACCCGTTAACAGTTGAATACATTACTTAGAATTACGACACCCCAGAAAATAACTTACGATACCCCAGAAAGACTGTAACGATACCCCAGTTCTCATATTACGACACCCAAAATGAAACTATATGCTGTACATGACAACACCATAGAAAATAACCTACGACACCCGAGCTGTCAACTAACGACACCCTAGCTTTAAATGATAACTATATTGAACTTACGACACCTCAGAAGTAATCTGACTGTTGGTCCAGATAGCAACCCAAGAGGGGGGGTGAATTGGGTTTTTCAAAAATTAAACTCTTTTTTAAGGATAACCCCTAGCGGAAATAAAAACTTAGATTCACAGATTTAAAACTAAGCAACTATAAATGAAGAGTTGAAGATAAAGAGACAATCACGGCAAACACAATAGATTTTATAGTGGTTCGGTGTACCTACACCTACGTCCACTCCCAAGTACCTCTTGGGTCCACACTATAATCAAACTGATTACAGCAGAGTTGTTTTGCAAGCTCACAACTCAAACTTGTTGTTTTCCCGAGCGCACAACGAACCCAGCTGGTTTTCAAGGCTCACCAGCACAAAACCTGAAACCACAAGCTAACGCTTGCACAAGGCTAACTGCCTCAACTGAATCAATCACCAGATTGACCCAGCAAACAGTATAATGAGTTTACAAAAGCAAGCTGCTCCTTCAATGAGCAAATATACAATAATGAAACAATAAATAGAGATTAGGAACCAAATCCTGATTCGAAGATCTTGGTGGCTTCTTCCTTCTCTTCCTTTGAATGGATCTTCCTTTGGATATGCTCTTGAGGTTCAGAAGATTGAAAACTAGGGCTTCTCCCTTCTTTTGAGATTTCTTCTAAGTAGAACAATAAAGGCTTGGAATCTCTTTCTCTTCTCTTGGGAATGAGTATGATCTTTCCTTACAGGTTTTCCCTCTTTTCTTTTCTGATGAATCTCAAGGATTTTCTCTATTCTTTTCTTTTTGCCTCTTTCTTGATTTTTCTTCTTCTCTTTGGGATGCAATCACCCCTCTTCTTATAGATTCGATTAATCCACAAATAGTGCAAAACTATCCGTTAGAAGCAAGTGAAAAAGGATTAGATCCATAAATAACAATAGCCGTTGGGATTAAAATTGATAAAGTTAAAGTTTAGAGTCGTTCTGACAGTTCTGGAGCCGTGTCTGACATTCTGGAGTCGGCTCTGGCTTTTCTGGAGTCGGCTCTAACTCGAAATAATTTAATCCGCTCGATCTGGAGTCATCTCTAACTTTTCTGGGGTCGACACAAAATTCTTCTGGAGTCGACTCTAGCAGTCCGGGAGTCGACTCTAAGTCGTGGCCTGAAAATCCAACATTCTGTTGTTTCTGATAGAGTCAGCTCTCACAGTCTCGGAGTCGACTCTAAGTCCGTGCCGTTTTTCGGAGTCGGCTCTGCGATTCCATGTGTCGACTCTAATGTCTGCAGTCTTACCTTGACATTAGATTCAAACCAGAACTTGATTTTCCTTCATGATTTTGATCATTAAATAGACTTATAAACTGAAAGACTTAATCAAAATCATTAGTAACATCAAATGTTATACTCAAATAGTTTTGTTAATCATCAAAATCCTTAATTGGGTCAACAATCTCCCCCTTTTTGATGATGACAAAAACTTTGAGTATATGCATTAAAGAAATTCATTTGAATTGAGAATTTAAAGCTTAGAGACTTTGTAATAGAGAATTTGATGCCAACATTTAAAATGAATAAAGATAAATAAAACATGACATCAATCAAAATGATTCAACTTTTATATGGAGAAATTTATTAAGCTCCCCCTGTATTGAATAACTCCCCCTATGTAGATAGACTAAATTTTTTAAAAAATCTCTCATTCTTTCTATTCTCATAATTGTTCTTCATTGTCTTTCTCTTCATTGTCTTTTGCATTATATACTCATAAAAATTCTCTTTTTCCTTTTTATGCATTATACACTCATCTCTCCCCCTTTTTTGTTATCAACAATAAGGTGAGTTTTAAAAGCAAATAAGGAATGTTGTCAAAGCGAGGATGTTGGTTCGAATAGTCATAAAGATAGGAATTGACATTCATTGACATTCAATCAAAGACAAATTTGTAATAAAAGTGTAATATTCATTTAACCATTTGTTCTTCAAAGCAAGATCTATTACATGTATTCAAAAACAGTATGTAAATCCTATATACATGCTAAGAAAGAAAACAAGAAATCCTAAGATACAACCTAGATCAAATATGCTTGTACACTATTTTCTTTAGATGTCTGATCATCTCTATAACATCATCTTTTTGGGTTTTCTTAAAGCTTTCAAGACATGCTTCAATCTGAGAAACGGCAAGGTCAATATCTTTCTTTAGTTGACTTGTAGCATGAAGATACTTTCCAGAACCGTCAGCAATCCCTTCCATCCTTTCAAAAATACTATGAAGATCAGCGCTAAAGGATTCGACAGAATTGCTAAGAGAAAAAGAAATCATGTCGAGTCTTGAATTAATCTCATCTTTTAGTTGATTGAACTCTTCTCTTAATTTACACATATCATTTGTTCTTACACTGTCATACTCAGCAAGTAAAGCCCTGAGCTGACCAATTTGCTCCTCAGAAAATCTTTCTGATGCCATTGCTGACTGATGTGGAAGTTGAGAGCTTGGTCCAGCTTCTGAGGGTCCAGCAGGTGGTCCAGTAGAAGGTCCAGCAGAAGGTCCAGCAGAAGATGGTCCAGCAGAAGATGGTCCAGCAGAAGGTTCAGGAATGTCTTCTCCTCTGACTTCCTGAACTCTAATCTCCTCAGCTCTGGCTTCATGTCCTCTTTTAATCCAGTTTTCATTCTCTTTTCTAAAGCCCATTTGGTGAATAGTAGAGACACTATAATAATCTGTATGTCTTAACTTCCTTAGTGGCTCATTGTCCATTATAAGAACACCTTGGCTTCTGAAAACTAAAGTTAAAACCATACCATATGGCAATGTAGATCTTTTCTTAGTAGCTGCCTCCGCCATATAGCCTATCATCATCTCAGCAAGATTTAAAGGTCTACCAGTGAGTATGCAGTCCATTAATAAAACGTCTCGCTCTGAGACATACTCAAATCTTCCGATTTTAGGAAAAAGAATCCTCCCACAGATATTGTGAAGCAGTCTGAGTTCTAAATTAAGTTGGTTTGCTAAAATTTCCTCAAACTCAGAGACTTCTCTTCCCAACATCCTTGATAGAGCTCCTCCTCTATCTTCATGATGATATTCAATAAGTCCAACATTAGGCATTTCCAATAAATTATCAAGAAATTCGGCTGTGATGACTACTTTTGTTCCTCTTACAACACTTACTAATCCTCCCTCTCCTCTACTTAAATCATTATAAAACTCTCTTACAAGGGCGGGGTAGGTAGGAATATCCAAAGAGCATACCTTCTCCCATCCCATTTCTTGCAATAATCGCCCAATAGCAAAGCCTTCGGAAATAAAGAAGTTGAAATCGACTTTCCTTCCGGTTGTAATGGCCTTACCAGCTAATTGGTCGACTTTTGGAGAAGATGGTGAGGGTGGAGAGTCATCTTGGGTGGCAGATGAAGAAGATGACGAAGGTTGCCTCCGATTTGAATGGCGCTTTGTCGGAATAGTCGAACCACCAATGGTAGCATGCCTTTTGGGAGCCATTGGATTCGATTGGACAGAGTAATCAAAGGTTTTGAGGGATTTGGAGGGTTTGGAATCAGTTTGGAATGGCTTGAGAATAGTTTAGGAGACGATAGAAATCATTTGGGGTCGACTCCACCCTTTTTATTTTGACCTAGTCCACTTAGAGTCGACTCCCGAAAACGAGGTGTCGGCTCCAAACCAGAGAATCTGTCAGCGCCCGAATTAGAGTCGGCTCTACAGAAGCCAGAGTCGGCTCTAATTGCCCAGACAGAACATCAAAATAAGAAGGTGTCGACTCCACAATAATTTCAGAGAAAAATCAGAATTTCAAGGATTTGAAACTGATCAAATTAATCAACAAACTCTAGATAAGTGTTCCTCATCAATTGGGGAAACAATAAATCAACTTTCTAGATAAATTTCCTTATTGAACATAGAGGATTTTCAAGAAATTATAGAATTCTAGATAGTTGTCCTTAGGAGTTTTAGAAAATTATTCTAAAGGATCACAAACTCCTAATTCTCCTCTAAGATAGCAAAATCTCTCCTCACTCAAAGGTTTGGTAAATATATCAGCTAATTGATCATTAGTATTAACATATTCAAGACAAACATCTTTGTTAGTTACATGTTCTCTAATAAAGTGATGTCTAATTTCAATGTGTTTAGTTCTTGAATGTTGAATTGGATTTTTAGTTAGATTGATAGCACTTGTATTATCACATTTAATAGGTATTTTATCAAGTGTGATACCATAATCTTCAAGTTGTCGCTTAATCCAAAGGATTTGAGCACAGCAACTTCCAGCTGCAACATACTCTGCCTCAGCAGTGGATAATGCAACCGAATTTTGCTTCTTGCTAAACCAAGAGATTAAGTTACTTCCTAAAAGTTGGCATACCCCACTTGTACTCTTTCTATCTATCTTACAACCAGCATAGTCAGAATCAGAATAAGCAATCAATTTTAAGGTTGAGTCTCTAGAATACCATAATCCTACATTTTTAGTTCCATTTAAGTATCTAAAGATTCTTTTAACAACAAGTAAATGTGATTCCTTAGGATTAGATTGATATCTTGCACATAAGCAGACAGAAAACATGATATCTGGCTTACTTGCAGTTAGATAAAGAAGTGATCCAATCATACCTCTGTAATGCTTTTGATCTACTTTTTTACCTACTTCATCCTTGTCCAGCTTGCATGAGGGACTCATTGGCGTACCAAGAGGTTTAGCAGATTTCATACCAAATTTCTTGAGTATTTCCTTTGTATACTTTGTTTGGTTAATGAAAATTTTCGCTTTCTCTTGTTTGATTTGAAGTCCAAGGAAGAAGTTTAGTTCTCCCATCATGCTCATCTCGAATTCTCCCCGCATTAGCTTAGCAAATTCTTGACAAAGAAGATTGTTAGTAACACCAAATATAATGTTATCAACATAAATTTGAACGATTAGTAAATCCTTTCCTTTTCTTTTTAAAAACAATGTTTTATCAACATTTCCTCTAGAAAAGTCATTTTCAATTAAAAATTTACTTAATCTATCATACCAAGCTCTAGGTGCTTGCTTTAAAACCATAAAGTGCTTTGTGTAGTTTGAAGACGTAGTTTGGAAATTCATGATCTTCAAAACCAGGAGGTTGTTCAACATAAACTTCCTCATTTATAAAACCATTTAGAAATGCACTTTTAACATCCATTTAAAATAAGTTGAAATTCATATGACATGCAAATGCAAGTAGTAGCCTAATGGCTTCTAATCTAGCAACATGTGCAAAAGTTTCATCAAAATCTATACCTTCTTCTTGATTATATCCTTTTGCAACAGTCTAGCTTTGTTTCTAATTACTATGCCATTTTCATCTAATTTATTTCTAAATACCCATTTAGATCCTATTATATGGTGATTTTTAGGTCTTTCCACTAGGGTCCAAACTTGATTTCTAGTGAATTGGTTTAATTCTTCCTGCATTGCTATCATCCAATAACTATCTTTTTCGGCTTCCTCTATAGTCTTAGGTTCTATATGAGATACAAATGCAAGATGATTATTGATATCTCTCATTGATGATCTGGTCCTTACACCTTGAGATGGATCACCTATGATTAGGTCCTTAGGATGACCATAAGCATATCTCCAATCTCTAGGTAGATCTTAATCATTTTGAACAGTATCAATACCATCATCCTTAGGTGAGTCATCATCCTTAACTTCAGGTTCCTGATCTGAAGATACATTTAATTTTTCAATATTTTTTCAATCAAAGATGTATCTTCCTCATCATCAATTTTATCTGAACTTGATGCTAAAGACTCATCAAACACTATATGAATGGATTCTTCTACAACTAAGCTTTTCTTATTAAATACTCTATATACTTTGCTAGATGTAGAATATCCTAGGAAGATACCTTCATCAGACTTTGCGTCAAACTTCCCAAGATTATCCTTACCATTGTTATGAATAAAATATCTACAACCAAATGCATGAAAATAACTTAAATTTGGTTTCCTATTGATCCAAAGTTCATAGGGAGTTTTCTTAAGGATAGGTCTAATTAGGGCTCTATTTAGAATGTAACAGCTGTGTTTATAGCTTCCGTTCAAAAATATTTGAAAGTTGGCTTTCACATAGCATGGTACGGGCCATGTCTTCTAAAGTCCTATTCTTCCTTTCTACAACTCCATTTTGTTGTGGTGTTCTAGGTGCAGAGAAGTTATGATGTATGCCTTTTTTAAAACTTAGACTAGGAATACCTTTAACTAAATCCATTTTTAATAATTTGGAAATTAGGTGTGTGCTTGCATGACCTAATCTACGATGCCACAGCCAACCAATCTCATTCATTCTAGCATTATCAGCAACTAAGCAATGATTACTTGGAGATAAATTACTCAAATCAATTAAGTACACATTGCCATAGCGTTTACCAACAAGAATAATGCTATTATCAATGGGATTAGTAACAGTGCAAACAGAAGCTTCAAAGGAGACTTTGAAACTTTTGTCACACAGTTGGCTAATATTTATTAGATTATGTTTAAGTCCATCAATATATAAAACATTATCAATATGAGTAGATGGAGTAATTTGAATCTTACCAATGCCCATGATATGGCCTTGACCATTATCACCAAAAGTAACTACTCCACCTCTTTTTGATTCAATGGTGATGAATTGATCTTTGTCACCCGTCATGTGTCTTGAGCAACCACTGTCCAGGTACCATTTTTTTTTCAGTCTGATGGCTGCAAGACACTCCTACAAAACATTTATGTCTTAATTTTAGGTACCCAAGCCTTCTTGGGTCCTTCATGGTTAGAAGCATTAAACATTGTTTCTTTGGGAACCCAAATCATCTTTTTCTTTCTATGTGAAGATTTACACATATATGATTTATGTCCTTTGTCTCCACATTTAAAACAAGTAATGTTTAATGATTTTTCAGCATGTACAAAGATGTTTTTCAATGATTTTTGCTTTTTAAGTGGATTATATCCTAATCCAGCTTTATCAAAAATAGCCTTTTGATTTTTCAAAATCATATTAAGTTTGATAGAGCTTAGTGTAAATTTATCAACTATGGGTTTAAGTCTATCAACTTCATTTTTTAAACTTTCTTTTTCTTTTATTAAAAGTTCTTTATCAATACATGCTTTCATTTTCTAATGATAGTTTTTGCATTGAGTTTTCAAATCTTTGTTCTTTGAACTTATGTTTGCAAAATCATCCATTAATTCATAAAAAGCACTATGTAATTCATCAAAAGTGAAGTCATCAAGAAAACTCGAACTTACCTCATCGTTGTCCGCCATGAAGCATAGATTGGCCATTTCACTCTTTTCTTCTTCTTCGGAACTTGTACTTTCCGAATCGCTCCATGTGGCCATCATTGCCTTCTTTTTGAACCTCCTGGTGCCTTTCTTTAGTTGAGGGCATTCAGATTTAAAGTGACCCGACTTCTTGCATTCAAAACAAATAATTTCCTTATCTTTGCCCTTGTCCTCATCTTTTCTTGCAAATGGCTTTTTCTTTTCAAACTTCTTCTTCTTCATGAATCTTTTAAATTTTCTTGTGATGAGTGCCATGTCCTCATCATCACTTTCATCCTCGGATTCATGAGGCTCTTCCATGTATTCAGAAATCTTAAGAGCCATATTTCTTTTCTTCTTTGACTCATCTTCATCAACATGTTGCTTGATTTGAAGCTCATGAGTCATCAAGGATCCCAACAGTTCTTCTAGGGGTAGTGTACTTAGATCCTTTGCTTCTTGTATTGCCGTCACCTTAGCTTCCCAAGTCCTAGGCAAGGAACGCAAGACATTTCTCACAAGATCAGAATTATTATAAGATTTACCAAGACTTTTTAAACTATTAACTATGTCAGTAAATCTTGTAAATATATCAGCAATAGATTCACATGCATCCATCTTAAACAATTCATATTTATGAACTAGCATGTTAATCTTGGATTCCTTGACTTGATTTGTTTCCTCATGGGTAACTTCAAGTCTATCCCAGATTTCCCTAGCAGAAATGCAAATAGATATGCGATTGAATTCATTTGCATCTAATGAGCAGTATAAGACATTCATAGCTTTGGCATTGAGTTGTGCCAATTTTTATTATGTTCATCCCATTCCATTTCCGGTTTAGGAATCTCCATGTCATTAACTCTAGCAGTGGGTGTGTGTGGTCCATTGACTATAATACTCCATAGATCATAGTCAAGTGCTTGAATGAATATTTTCATTCTAGCTTTCCAATAACCATAGTTAGAACCATTAAATAAGGGTGGTCTATTAGTAGATTGACCTTTGGAAAAAGATGAACCAGCTTGAGTTGCCATGTGGATCTTTGACTCTTGATCGTTAGATCAAATCAAATGAGCACTAGCTCTGATACCAATTGTTGGTCCAGATAGCAACCCAAGAGGGGGGTGAATTGGGTTTTTCAAATATTAAACTCTTTTTAAGGATAACCCCCAGTGGAAATAAAAACTTAGATTCACAGATTTAAAACTAAGCAACTATAAATGAAGAGTTGAAGATAAAAAGACAATCACGGCAAACACAATAGATTTTATAGTGGTTCGGTGTACCTACACCTACGTCCACTCCCAAGTACCTCTTGGGTCCACACTATAATCAAACTGATTATAGCAGAGTTATTTTGCAAGCTCACAACTCAAACTTGTTGTTTTCCCGGGCGCACAACGAACCCAGCTGGTTTTCAAGGCTCACTAGCACAAAACCTGAAACCATAAGCTAACGCTTGCACAAGGCTAACTGCCTCAACTGAATCAATCACCAGATTGACCCAGCAAACAGTATAATGAGTTTACAAAAGCAAACTGCTCCTTAATGAGCAAATATACAATAAAACAATAAATAAAGATTAGGAACCAAAGCCTGATTCGAAGATCTTGGTGGCTTCTTCCTTCTCTTCCTTTGAATGGATCTTCTTTTGGATATGCTCTTGAGGTTCAGAAGATTGAAAAACTAGGGCTTCTCCCTTCTTTTGAGATTTCTTCTAAGTAGAACAACAAAGGCTTGGAATCTCTTTCTCTTCTCTTGGAGAATGAGTATGATCTTTCCTTACAGGTTTTCCCTCTTTTCTTTTCTGATGAATCTCAAGGATTTTCTCTATTCTTTTCTTTTTGCCTCTTTCTTGATTTTCTTTCTCTTCTCTTTGGGATGCAATCACCCCTCTTCTTATAGATTTGATTAATCCATAAATAGTGCAAAACTATCCGTTAGAAGCAAGTGAAAAAGGATTAGATCCATAAATAACAATAGCCGTTGGGATTAAAATTGATAAAGTTAAAGTTTAGAGTCGTTCTGACAGTTCTGGAGCCGTGTCTGACATTCTGGAGTTGGCTCTGGCTTTTCT
The DNA here is from genome assembly GCA_900491605.1 of Calamus simplicifolius. Lineage (NCBI taxonomy): Eukaryota > Viridiplantae > Streptophyta > Magnoliopsida > Arecales > Arecaceae > Calamus > Calamus simplicifolius. The sequence goes on along the minus strand of UESW01004859.1, from coordinate 147,771 downwards.
GGAGTCGGCTCTAACTCAAAATAATTTAATCCGCTCGATCTGGAGTCGTCTCTGACTTTTCTGGGGTTGACACAAAATTCTTCTGGAGTCGACTCTAGCAGTCCGAGAGTCGACTCTAAGTCGTGGCCTGAAAATCCAACATTCTGTTGTTTCTGATAGAGTCGGCTCTCACAGTCCCGGAGTCGACTCTAAGTCCGTGCCGTTTTCCGGAGTTGGCTCTGTGATTCCATGTGTCGACTCTAATGTCTGCAGTCTTACCTTGACATTAGATTCAAACCAGAACTTGATTTTCCTTCATGATTTGATCATTAAATAGACTTATAAACTGAAAGACTTAATCAAAATCATTAGTAACATCAAATGTTATACTCAAATAGTTTTGTTAATCATCAAAATCCTTAATTGGGTTAACACTGACAACACCCCAGCCTTATGACACCCAAGGAAATATTACGACACTGCAGAATCCTTTGACACCCTAGTTCTTATATAACGACACCCTAAAAAATATCGTATGATACCCGAGTTGTAAAATGAGGACACTAGAGCTATATGGACAGGGAATAACGGGGATTATAGGCCGAAACACTCTAACGACACCCTAGTTCATAAGGTATAACATCCTAGTTAAAAGAATAGGACACCCGAGTTGTAAAGTGAGGACACTAGAGCTATATGGACAGGAAATAACAGGGAATATAGGCCGAAACACTTTGACGACACCCTAGTTCATCAAGTATAACCTCCTAGTTAAAAGAGTAGTGCAGAAAAACACTAAACTCAAGGTATTTAAGGATGTTACCTGAGCATTAAACGGTTTCCTAATGCATTAACTTCCTCTAACGACCAAAACAGTTGGTGTAATAAAGGAACTATAAAAAGATGGGCACAATGACTTTTTACTTCCTGCTCCGGATGAAATTTCCTCCAGAAGTTTTTGAAGAAGCCTTCAGTAGCTTGGTATTCCAGCCTCAAAGCTGAAATATTTTCTTTCGACTGGACTCTCAGAGCGAGGGCTTAGGATCTTGCTCAAATCTTGGACTAATTCCTTGCACCCGAAAGCCAGAGCGAAGGGGAAGAGAGTTTTTCTTGCACAGATATAATCCAAGAAAAAATGGCGGTAGAAAAAGGCTGGAGGAAAGGGACATTTTCGTCTACATACTATTTTAAAATAAAGGAGAAGCGCTTTTTATGGACGTCACGATCAAAATGTAACATCGTATCAGAGTTATCCCGTCCCGCAATGTCAAGCCACGTAGAATCCACGTGGACAATCAAGAGAGGCGGTACAGCCTACGTAAGACTTGCTACACCGGGGACGGTATACAAAGACTTTTCCCTCGTTTAAAAGGATTGGAGGCATGACGGAATAAGGGTTTTTTTTCCCTTATATTTTAACTTTTGTTGTTAGTTGGATGGTCATGATTGAAAGTTCATAATAAATAAAATAAAATAAAATAAAAATGTACCACATCAAAACTTTGATTTATCTTGAGGGTGGATTTGGGCTTTGGCATGGCAATATTTAATCAAAATCATTCTGGTGGAGAAAGGATTTTGTGCACAGAGCGCGATGTAAATCGCGCGCACCATACACTGTGATTGACCATTTACACATGCAGCCGCGCATGCCAAGAATAATTTTATCCTTTCACAGCTCGCACGCGTGCATGATCAATTAGTGCGCTTCTGCACCGCATGTTTTTTGGCACATACCAAGAATAATTTTATCCTTTCGCAGCTCACACGCACACGATCAATCAGTGCACTTATACACCGCATGCGGTGCAAAAAAAAACCTTTTCTTGTGATGAAGGCAAAGGCTATGCACTTATAACAATTTTGACTACCTTCAGGAGCTTAATAGAATAAATGACAATATATATATATAGACACACACACACATCAAAGTTACTTTAGTTCTATAATTATCATTATATTATATATGATATTAAAAAATGATAGACTTTGGAGAAGATGTTGCCCAATTACAAAGTAACATTTTTATTGTTGGCATCATGTTAATCCAGCTCCTTTTAATAAACCTACCTATGAAGATAATTATGGAGACACATAACACATCCACTTTTCATGATATAGGTAAATGTATTTCATAAGATATGCAAATACATTTATAAGAGTGTAAATTAGATTTTGGATATTTTCTAACTATAGTTGTTGAAAATTCCTAGAAATCAAGGAAAGTGACAATTTCATCAATTGTAGTTATTCTTGAGGAGAATTTTACTTGGTTCTTTGACATACCAAAATTAACTATATTCCTAAGTTCCTAACAAGCATTATTTTCCCTCCATTTTGCTTATTCATGATATATACATATGGATTTCATAACCTATTAGGATAAATCTTTTTTTCTTAAGTACATGCATTGAATCATATGCTTTCTTAATAGCTCTTTTCGTTCAAGCACTCCCTCTAGGTGTGTCATCATTGACTCTTTTGATTTTGTGAGCGGAGAACCATAGGAGAAAATTTAGTAGCTGCTCTTTCGATGTTGGACAAGATCTAAAGTGGAAAACGATAACATTGCTGATTCGGGCTATAAATCGGAAGACTTAAAAATTTAAATAGTTAAATTAAAATTTCATGGTTACTGCATAATAATATCAAAATTTACAATGCCATTTTTTTTATATGTTTGTTATATATGATTCTCTTTTTTAACGAATGACACATTCATCGTCATCTCAGTTAAAAGAATGACCATCATCTCATAACGGCAATGATGCATCACGCTTTTAGGGGAAATGGTAGTGCACTTCTGGCTTGTGAGAGTAAGAATGGCATGGGAAAACATTCAAGAAATTGGAACAAGTATTTTTTTATTATTATTAGGCTAAACTGCAGAATTAACTTCTATATTTAGAGGATTATGTTATTTTGGTCTTTAAACTTTAAAAAGTTATAAAAATAATCATGAACTTATTGTTTTGTATCACTTCGATCTCTATCGTTAAATAAAGAAGACGCCATTTATTATTATGTTATATGGCATGTAGGAGTACATGTGGCATCTAAGTGGCAAAAATAAATTTGAAATCCATAATTAACCCGTTAACCTATTATCTAATAATTTAAAAAAATATTAACAAAATAAAATAATCTTTCTTCGCCCTGATTTGCCTTAATCCATGAGTGCTCACGCCACTACGCTCCGCCCTAGTGCAAATCAAGGCAAGAGAGATTATTTTTATTTTTTTATATTTTTTAAATTATTAAATAATAAGTTAACGAGTTAGTTATGAATTTTAAATTTATTTTTGCCATGCTATGAATGTTGCCACATAGAGTAAAATAAATGGCGTCTTTCTTATTTAACGATAGGGATTAAAGTGATACAAAATAGAAAGTTTATAATTAATTTTATAATTTTTTAAAGTTTAAAAATCAAAATGGTACAATTCATAGGTATAAAAGTTAATTATGTAGTTTAGCCTTATTATTGTTATTATTATTTTATGCATCTCATCTTAATGGACAGTGTCATTTTTTAAACCTGTGCCTTTAATTCTATAGTTTAACCTTATTATTATTATTATTATTTTCTGCATCTCATCCCAATCGACTATGTTATTTTTTAAACCGGTGCCAAAGGCATCGGTTTTAAAAGAAAAAGGATGGAAAGCAAATTTATTATAAAAATGGTGTTAAAGGCATTTTTCATCATTTTAAATGGTATTTTTGCTTTCATCTCCTTCGCTCTTTTTGCCGCATCAGCGAAAAGCTTTTGCAGGCATGATGGAGAGAGGATTAAAAATTACCACTTAAAATAACGATTTTAATGGATTAAAATCGTCGCTTCGAGTGAAAATCGCCGCTTTGGATCTTCTTTTGAAAGGAATCACCTGTAGAGCCTGCAGTCGTTTTCACATCAACATCAATTCTAAACCCCTCTACAAGCGCTCGACAAATAAATACAACCTCGTACATAAAGCAAGGGCAAAAGAACTTCTGCATACCACAACATCATATCAAAACAACCACACAAGGATTCTCACTCGTCAAAGAAGCTTCAGTGGAAAACGAGACAAGTAACCATCTGGCAGCAGATTGCTCAGCAACCAGATTTTAATCTTTGCAAAGGATCAAAGCTAATAACAGGATGGGAATGTTTAGAATAGGAAGTAGGAGAGATCTCAGCAAGGCCAGAAACAGAATGCCTGGTCCTTAACTGGGAGAACATAATTACAAGAATTGTTCTCAAGCTTCAGGAAGCTGCACTCTTTAGTTTCCTCATCCTCATCGACATGTGAGAGACAAGCCTGATCAGGTCTGAAGACATTGGAAGAATCCGCCGGCTCCAAAATTGGGGAGAGTACTCCATCGGTGTAGTGAGAGCCATCTGAGTCTGATGCCATGCTGTTGGCAGAGCTGAGATCCTCTGGTTTACACAGCAGAAAATAAACATCGGCTCTTTCTCTTCATAAACTGAAACAGAGTCTAGTTTTTGCAGCAGGGAGGAGAATTTTTGATTGCATGTGTTTCTAAGTCACCCTTCTCCCTTTTAAGAAGTTCGTCTGTGAGGAGTACCTGAGAAAATTATTAGTGATAAGGAAGGTAAATTTTGTTGGATTTTTAATCTAACATTGGGCGTATATGTAAATAATTATGTGTTGCGGACTGTCAAATAAGGTTAAGCATAATTAAATGTAATCAGTTAAGGTTTTAGTGATTTGGGCTTTAATGTATCTGGTTAGGTGTGGCCCTTTAATATGCAGAGACCTAAGGGGTTATTTCTATTTTTATGATGGGCTAAATAAAAATATCAAAAGATAATGATGAAATTATCTATATATAGCGGTTATGGTCCCTGGATCGCATGAATGATTTTCTTCTCTGAAAACCATCACCATAAAGCCCAAGAATCATTTATGTTTAATCATCAAGAATCCCTAATCGATAAACAGAAGCGTACCTTAATCCATATTGCTTGATTGCTCTCCAGAATCCTGCGGTTGGCCTTCTAGATCAACATGTACTCCCAGAGAGCCCTTTAGAATTTTCTCTAGGTTATTCTTTCTGATGGACCGGATTGGTTATAGATACATGTCAGTAATGACAGTAAAATTGAGCTCATTTGGTTATTTTTGCAACATAATTATAAGGTTATACATATAGCCCAGTGGGAGATTATTGGATTTTTAATCCAACATTGGGCTTATATGTGAAATAATTGTGTTACGGACTGTCAAATAAGGTTAAGCCCAATTAAAAGTGATCAGCTAAGGTTTTAGTGATTGGGCTTTAATGTATCTGATTAGGTGTGGCCCTTTAATGTGTAGAGACCTAAGGGGTTATTTCTATTTTATGATGGGCTAAAATAGAAATACCAAAAGATAATGATGAAATTATCTATATATAGCAGTTATGGTCCCTGGATCGCATGAACGATCTTCTCTAAAGACCATCATCATAAAGCCCAAGAATCATTTATGTTTAATCATCAAGAATCCATAATCGATAAACGGAAGCGTACCTAAATCCATGTTGCTTGATTGCTCTTCAGAATCCTGTGGTTGGCCTTCCAGATCAATACGTAAGAGAGCCCTTTAGAATTTTCTTCTCTTTCGTAAGTTCCGTGGAACTTTAAAGGGGCATTGGGATATAATGTTCGGTTTCCATTGAGATAATGCCTATCCCATCGGGAATCTAAAGCTTGGCATTTAATGCATTTAATGCATGGGAAGAAAAGAGGCCTTCAAACATGAAAAGGGAAAGCGAAAGTATTCCTCCCCTATTTCATGGAATTCAATCTCTAAAAGGGCATGGAGAAAATCATGGGACTCCCGTTGGCCCCACTAAAATCGACGTGGAGTCGGGTTTGGCCATTTTTCTAAATCGATGTGGAAGGGAATAACATTTATGAACTTTTAATGCATGACATTAATGCATAAATTTTGGACCGGTTCATGCGTTTGGCAATATTTTTGGGCTTTCATTAAAAATTATTATTTTTAATTTAGTAAGCATGTGCAACCTCTTTCATATGGTTTAATTGGTTCCATAAAGTAAAGCTTTATCCATTAGGATAAATTATGTTTCTGTTATAAAGATTGAGTTGGAACCACAAAATAACATATCGTTAATTTTTAAAAGGTTCAATCAAATTCAAATTGATGGTATTTTTATGCCTAATAATTTGTCCATCGTTCGAAATTGAACTAATTGAAACAAGATATCACCAAAGTGACCTCTCTTGTATAGATGGTTCATGAAGGATGTTGGTTGTTGTGTATGTGTATGTTCATGCGGGCATTAATCGGTCCAAAGGAAGGTTAATGCTTGGCCGAACTACACATATGTGTGATGGTAAACGCGTAACGATTATAAGGATTTACATGTGAGTAATAAGTTGATCTAAAGATAGATTTATTATTTGACATGCATTATTATTAGTGTTTGATCATTACAACAAGAGTACCACTAGCAGTTAATATTACTGTCCAAAGACTTGATATTAATGTTGCACCGGGTATCTTAAGATGGGATTTACCATTATTTGTATTTATTGATATTTGGTATTAATTATTTATATGAGCATGTTATTTATGTATTGCTTTTATTTTACAGCTAATGTTGCTAATATTTCTGCTAACCTCAATTCAATGCCGGTCCTTAATGGTAATAACTTCAAGGGCAAGGATAAAGGCAAGAAAATAAATAATAAGGCTGCTAAGGGTCCAGCAAAGAAGAAACAAAATCATGATAAAGACAGTTGTTTCTTCTACAATCAGTCTGAACATATTAAGAAGGAATGTTCCAAGTATCATGCATGGCATGACAAGAAAGGTATATTTCTTAATTTGGTCTGTTCTGAAGTGAATATAGCTTTAGTACCTAGAAATACTTGGTGGTTAGATTCTGGTGCTACTACTAACATCAGTGTTTCAATGGAGGGTTGCCTAAGCTACCGAAGGCCAACTGATGCTGAAAGACGCATTTATATGGGAGATGGCAAGTCGGTAGATGTGGAGGCAATTGGGCATTTTAGATTGTTATTAAGTTCTGGTTATTATTTGGATTTGAAAGATACTTTTGTAGTACCATCATTTAGATGGAATTTGGTTTCTATTTCAGCCGTGGACAAATTAGGATATTGTTGTTCATTTGGAAATAGTTAGTTTAGTCTTTCGTTAAATTCAAATATTATTGGAACTGGTTCTCTTATGGTGTATGACAATCTATATTTGCTTGATATTGTTGCTTCTTATAATGAAACCCTGAATATGGAATTAAGAGGTGCTAAGCGTAAAATTTGCAATGAAAATTCAAAACATTATGGCATAAGCGATTAGGTCACATCTTTAGAAATAGAGTTGAACGACTTGTGTCAGATGGAATTTTGGATTCTCTTGATTTTACAGACTTTAATGTCTGTGTTGATTGCATTAAGGGCAAACAGACCAAAACATCATTTTTCTCATGTTCCTTTCTAAAGAAATTTTTAACATACTTTTGTTTCTTGTTAGGCCTATAGCCTAATCGAGCCTTATCAAATACAGCTCTTTGATTACTCAATACCAAATTAAGTTTTTCAGAGCTATATGTAAATTTATCAACTATATTCTTATATTTATCAATTCTTTCTTTAAACTGACATTTCATTTGAAATTGATTCTTTTTCTTTTAGCAAATTCTTATTTTCAGATTTCAATTCTTCAATTTCATGGGTTAGTTTATCTTTTTCTTTGACAAGATTTAAATTATCATTTTTTAAAGATTTACTTTTCTTTTTTAAAACTTTAAAATCACTCACTAGTTCGTTAAAAGCATCAAACAATTCATCAAAGGTAAAATTATGAGTTTCGGTACTTACCTCATCATCATTTGCCATAAAACAAATGTTTGCAACCTCTTTCTATTCTACCTCAGAAGAGGATTCCTCGCTATCGCTCCATGTTGCAACATATGCCTTTTCTTTTTCTTGTACCCCTTTTTTAATTGAGGACAGTCATATCTAAAGTACCCCGGTTTCTTACATTCATAGCATATAAGGGGGTCTTTCTCTTTATCCTTGTCCTTTTCTTTTTCTTTTTCACCTTCCATCTTTGTTCCAAATTTTTTCTTGTGGAAGGGTCTCTTTCTTTGCATAAATCTTTTAAATTTCTTAGCAAGGAGTGCAGTCTCCTCATCATCATCATCTTCTTCATCACTGCTGCTTTTTATAATTTCTGCAGCTTTAAGGGCAATTATTTTCTTCTTCTTGACGTCTTCCTCTATATGCTATTTCATGGTCAACTCATGAGTCATTAGTGATCCAAGTAGCTCCTCCAAAGGTAAGGTATTAAGGTCCTTGGCTTCTTGGATTACAGTCACCTTTGCTTCCCATGTCCTTGGAAGAGACCTAAGGATTTTACGAACCAACTCAGAGTTAGTATAGGTCTTGCCAAGACTCTTTAAACCATTCACAATATCAGTAAATCTTGTATACATGCAGGTTATAGATTCAATTTGTTCCATGCTAAACAATTCATATTTATGAACAAGAATATTAATCTTTGATTCTTTGACTTGATTAGTACACTCATGGGTAACTTCTAATCTGTCCCAAATTTCTTTTGCGGAAATACATGTAGAAATTCTATTAAACTCATTAGCATCTAATGCACAATATAAAACGTTCATGGCCTTAGCATTGAGCTGAGCCATTTTTCTATCATTCTCATTCAATCCCTTTCGGGTTTAGGAACTATTGAACCATCTACTATGTGTATGGGTGTGCTAGGTCCATTAGTGATTACACTCCATAGTTCATAATCTAAAGCTTAAATAAAAATTCTCATTCTAGCTTTCCAATAAGAGCAGTTTGAACCATTAAATAAAGGATGTCTATTTGTACAATGACCTTCAGCAAATGAAGATCCAGCTTGAGCTGCCATTTGGATCTTTAGCTCTTGATCGTTTGATCAAATAAACAATGAGCACAAGCTCTAATACCAATTGTTAGCCCAGATGGCAACCCAAGAGGGGGGTGAATTGGGTTCTTAAAAATTTAGCTTTTTAAAATTATGTGCTTTGAAATAAAAGAGATTGAGTGCAAGATAAATGATAGGCTCAAGTAATGAGATAGGAAGAGACAAAGAGATAAAGCACGACAAACACAAAGATTTTATAGTGGTTCGGTGTATCCAACACCTACGTCCACTCCCAAGTAGCACTTGGGCCCACACTATAATCCACTTGATTACAACCGAGCTGTTTTACAAGCTCACAACTCAAAACTTGTTGTTTCCCCCCGGGATCACAACGAACCCAGCTGGTTTTACCGGGCTCACCAGCACAAAACCCAAACACAAGCTATCCTTAGCTTGTCCCGAGGTATGCTACCTCCACTAATTCAATCCCCTGATTGAATTAGCAAACAACAGTTTGAAAACAATAAAGATTTCAATACAACACTTAAGCAGCTCCTTAAGTGAGCAGATATTCAATAAAATAAATATGGTAAGAAAAGCCTGATTGAAGCTCTTTGAATGTATGCTTTTCTTCTTTTCCTTTTCTCCTTTGAAGGATTGAATCAGCCTCAACTCAGTTTCTTCACGCAGTAGAGAAGTTGAGGATTTGGGGCTTTTGCTTTCTCTCTTCAAATGTTGGAAATCTCTTGGATTTGATCTTGAGAAGCTTTTGGATTTCTCTTTTAACTCTCTGGGATTTATGGACTTAAGCTCAGAGTATTTCCTTTTGATTTCTCTCTTTCTTGCTCTGTTCTCCCCTTTTTCTATATTTTCAAATGAACGGATATTCCTCCTTTTATATATTTCAATCCAAGGTTTAGGTGGAAAATATAGCCGTTGTGAGATGCTTGGATACTTCTACACACAAAGAAATATAATCGTTAGAGATTAGGTGAAAAAATATTACCGTTGGAGTTCATTTTGACAATCGAAAATCCGCTCCTGCCAAGTTGGAGTCGGCTCGAACTTTTCAGGTGTCGGCTCCAGATTGGGTATCCAAAAATAGCAAAGAAAAAGTTTGTTAAGGAGTCGGCTCCAAGAAAGTTAAGTGTCGGCTCGTCGCTTTCGAGAGTCGGCTCCGGAATCCAAGAGTGCTGGCTCCAAAAATGTCCATAAAAATACGCTCTCTGTTCTCAGGTTAGAGTCGGCTCCAGAAACTCATGTGTCAGCTCCCGAACTCTCAGGTGTCGGCTCCCAAATTCTAGGTGTCGGCTCCGAAAACTGAAATAGAATGCACTTCTCTGTATCTCAGGTTGGAGTCGGCTCCGAAACTCTGGGTGTCGACTCTGGACCGTGCCAAAAATCTAGAAATCTTCTGATACACCTTGGGGTCAGCTCCTGACTATTTGGGTGTCGACTCCAAGTTCTGAACTTTGAAAATATTCCTTTAAAATTTGATTCAAAACTCATTTCCTTACACATTTTGACTGATTAAACATTTTTAATCCCTGAAACACTTATTAAATTTGTTAGAAACATAGTGAATATACTCATGTCTTTGTTAATCATCAAAATTAATAATTGGGTCAACATTCAGGAACATAAGGAAAATAATGGCATGATGGAAGATGATCCTGTCAACTTCCTTTAAGCCATACAAGGTTCTAATTCAGAAAAGTGGATTGAAGCAATGAAAGAAGAGTATAAGTCTATGCAAGATAATAAAGTTTGGGAACTTGTCCCATTACTAGAAGGTGTGAAACCCATTGGTTGCAAATGGATTTTTAAGACCATACGGGATTCAAAGGGTAATGTGGAAAGGTATAAAGCTCGTCTTGTGGCTAAAGGTTATACTTAAAAGGAAAGGATTGACTTTAAATAGACCTTTTCTCCAGTTTCATCGAAGGACTCTTTTAGGACAATCATGGCTCTTGTTGCACAGTATGATATGGAACTCCATCAATGGATGTCAAGACGGCGTTTCTCAATGGAGACATTGATGAGACAATTTATATGGTGCAACCAGAAAACTTTGTGTTAAGAGACTCAAAGAAAATGGTTTGCAAATTGACAAAATCCATTTATGGGTTAAAGCAAGCTTCTCGTCAATGGTACCACAAATTTCATCAAATAATTCTCTCATTTAATTTTGAAGTGAATGCAGTTGATGATTATGTGTATCATAAGTTCAATTGGAGTAAATATAATTTTCTAGTTTTGTATGTGGATGACATTTTGCTTGCCACAAATGATATAGGCATATTGTACGAAACCAAGAGATTTCTATCAAGAAATTTTCAAATGAAAGATCTTGGCGATGCCTCCTTTGTATTGGAAATCCAGATACATCGAGATCGTTCTTAGGGTATCCTTGGATTATCACAAAGGAGCTATATCGATAAAGTACTTAAGAGATTTGGCATGAAAAATTGCAAACCAGGTGATACCCCTGTCGCTTAAGGAGATAAATTCAGTATTAATCAGTGCCCAAAAGGAAACCTTGAAGTTGAAGAGATGCAGAAGATTCCTTATGCTTTGGTTGTAGGGAGTCTAATGTATGCTCAAGTTTGTATGCATCCGGATATTGCGTATATTGTTGGAGTGTTAGGTAGATATTTAAGTAACCCAGGTATGATCACTGGAAAGCAGCCAAAAGGGTTATGAGATATCTAAAAAGAACAAAAGATTACATGCTCACATATAGGAGATCAGATCATTTTGAGATCATTGGGTATTCTGACTTTGACTTTGCGGGATGCCAAGATAGTAAAAGATCCACTTCAGGCTATGTATATCTATTAGGTGGTGGGGCTATTTCTTGGAGAAGTGCAAAATAGATACTCATAGCTTTTTCTACCATGGCAGCAGAATTTATAGCATGTTATGAGGCATCCAATCATGGAATATGGCTAAAAAACTTTGTCACTGGGCTGCGCATATTGGAAGGAATTGAAAGACCGCTAAAGTTATTTTGTGACAATAAGTCAGCCGTATTGTATTCCAACAATAATAGGAGCTCGATCAAGTCAAAGCATATTGACATCAAGTTCCTGGTTGTAAAGGAAAGAGTACATAGTGGTCAGATTTCTATAGAGCATATAGGGACAAACTCCATGGTTGCAAATCCCCTTATAAAGGGTGTACCGCCCAAGGTCTTTTATGAGCATACTGCTCACATGGGCGTTATAGAGCATGACGATGCTTAGATTCAGTGGGAGTTTGTATTGCTTCTATTTTATGCTTTATGTTTGGTTTATACACACTTATGTGTTTGGATATTTTCTGATCAGAAATAAAGCATTTCATTCAGTTCAGTACACTCTGTACAATTATGCTAAAGTTTTGATCTCACTCAAGTTTAAGAAGGACTAGTTGGAAATAGGCATATTAAGATCACATTACATGTAATTTTCATGCTACACATCCATATTATGATCCATGTCATTCAATTGTGTCAACATACGTGACCATTGATGGGTCGAGTTATGATAAATATAACAAAGGACGCTTTGATCCTATGTTGGTATAGCTGATGGACCGGATTGGTTATAGATACATTTCAGTAATGACAGTAAATTGAGCTCATTTGGTTATTTTTGCAACATAATTATAAGGTTACACATATAGCCCAGTGGGAGATTGTTGAATTTTTAATCCAACATTGGGCTTATATGTGAAATAATTATGTATTGCGGACTATCAAATAAGGTTAAGCCCAATTAAAAGTGATCAGTTAAGGTTTTAGTGATTTGGGCTTTAATGTATCTGATTAAGTGTGGCCCTTTAATGTGTAGAGACCTAAGGGATTGTTGGGGGGTAAAATCGTCATTGCATCAATATTCGTGCGAGGAGGCTAAGACCGACCCCGTCCCTCCGCCCGCCATGATGTCCCCGAGCTTTCCGTAGCTCGGCTCCCCTGAGTTCCCATAGCTCGTCTCCCCCGAGCTTCCCATAGCTCGTCTTCCCCGAGCTTCCCGTAGCTCGGCTCCCCTGAGCTCCCATAGCTCGTCTCCCCTGAGCTTCCCGTAGCTCGGCTCCCCCGAGCTTCCATAGCTCGTCTTTCTCGAGAATCATCATTGCATCAATGTTCATGCGAGATGGCCAAGACCAACCCCATCCCTCCGCTCGCCATGATGTCCCCGAGCTTCCCGTAGCTCGGCTCCCTCGAGCTTCCATAGCTCGTCTCCCCCGAGCTTCCCATAGCTCGGCTCCCCAAGCTTCCTATAGCTCGTCTTCTCCGGGCTTCCATAGCTCGGCTCTTCCTGAGCTTCCATAGCTTGGCTTTCTCCATAACTCGGCTTTCTCCAAGCTTCCGTAGCTCAGCTCCCCCGAGCTTCCCGTAGCTCGTCTTTCCCGAGCGATCCATGATCCGATACTCACCCCCGCGGAACCTGGCGCAAGAGAGCCTGGACCTATCGTAACAGCATCTCAGGCAAAGAATTATGTTGAAGAGTGGTCTAGAACCTAATATGGCTACCTGAGACCTACGCACCTACCAGATCCTAAGCCATCAAGGAGCTCTCCTAGCCGTCGATCCCTTAACAAACAAGATACGGATCCCAACAGCCCCACAACGGCCTGATTTGATCCATCTCCATATCCTAACAACCTTCGAACCTTCCAGAAGGTGCTCAAGATCCATGTGACAACCTATAAATATGACACTCCCAGATTCCCTCAGGTATGCGCTCACTCTCACTCTCACTCTCCCGCTCCCCCCTGCTGCTCGTCGGCGCCCCTCCCTCTAGAGCTCCCGATCGGCCGCCCCTAGAGAGACTCCCCGGAGAGATCCACCTCTCCATTTTCTATTGATCGCTGATTCCCCCCACTGACTTGAGCGTCGGAGGGTCTTCCACGGAGGGCCACCCCCCAACGCCTCTCGCGTAAGGACTTCTATGCAGGTCCGCCCCAGGAGATCGACTGCGCCCGAGTTGGAGGACGGATCCCGGCGGCAACAGATTGGCGCTAGAGGAAGGGTCTCAAGTCCCGTTAAAACTTGAAGAAAGGAGATAAGGATCTCGATCCGGAAGAAAACCTCTCTAATGGCTAATCGAAGAAGAGCAACCTCTGAAGCCCAAGACCAGGTCGCCTCCCAGAGACCTGATCCGGTGAGCAGTGTAGCGCCACCACCTCCACCAATTGAAACCCCATCGCCGCCAGCCATCCCGGTGACCTAGGACCAGTTTCCCACGCTGGTCCAGCAAGTCCAGGCCCTGACCCACCTGGTCCAGGAGCGTTTCGCAGCTCCTCCCGCTTCGCACCTTCATAAGGAGGCCGCGGTTCCTTCTTTGCCAGCGACTTCCTCCTCCGGTCCGCATGAAGCCGCGGACCCCCCACATCGACCCAGAGGGGACAAACCAGTCCCGCGAGGCAGCTACGACAGAGATCCATCTAGATCTCGACGAGCTCGGACCCCCTCCCCGGTGTCCTCCCACCATGATTCGACACCGTCCCTGCGCTCCCCTCGCCCAGCTCCTCCTCTGACCGCTGAAGAGGAGATCCATCGGCAGATCCAGGAGATGCGTCAGGAGCTGGACGCTGCCAAGCAGGCCCATCCGCCTCAGCCCAAAGCGGAGCAGGGCATCCCTTTCTCCAAAGGGATTATGGAGAAAGTGATTCCCTCCCATGTTAAGCTACCGGCCGTCGAACCCTACCACGGCTCTTCTGACCCGGACGACCATCTCAGTAACTTCCGGTCAATAATGATGTTCCACGGAGCATCCGATGCGATCCTCTGTCGCGCTTTCCCCTCCACCCTCAGAGGATCTGCCCGAACCTGGTTCAATGCCTTGAAGCCAGGTTCCATTGATTCATTTGACGAACTGAGCCGTCTTTTTATTGGCCAGTTCGTCAGCAGCCGCCGCCACCGATGAAGATCTGACTCCCTCTCCGAAGTCAAGCAGAGAGAGGGGGAGTCCTTGAGAAATTATCTTGGCCGTTTTAATAAGGCCATGTTGGAGGTGGACCACCTTAATCATGAGTGGCTATGTCCGCCTAGGCAGGGGGAGTCTCAAAGGAAAGCGACTTCTACCTGGCGATGGAAGTCAGCTACCCCCCTAACCTCTCTGATATGATGGCCCTAGCGGAAAAACGCTAGGGTCGAAGAATCGCGGAGAGTTGCCCGCGCTGAGCTGGCAAAGAAGAAGGAGCCCAAAGGTCCCGATAGGCACCGTCCCGCCCGTCGGCCGAGTCCACCTCGCCGCCAAAGAGCTCCCCCACTGCCGCCGAGGAATCGCTCCCGGAGCCCGCCCAGGCGATTCGATCGCTACACTCCACTAACCGTGCCCCACGCAGATCCTCATGGAGATAGAACGCCAGCTCCCCCGGCCAGCTCCTCTTCGAGGGAACCCGACCTGAAGAGACCCCACCAAGTACTGTCGCTACCACCGGGAGCACGGCCACGATACTGAAGAATGCTGCAGCTGAAAAATGAAATCGAGAGGCTGATCTAGCGGGGACGACTGAATCAGTTCAGGAGGCCCGAGCCAGGACAAGGAGGTGACCGCCAGCCCGAACCTCAACAACCTCCTCCTCCACCAAATCCGCCGTGATCGGCCGCATCAGCATGATCGAAGAGGCCGGCGGGTCGAGCCCCAAGGACGATGGTGAAGGATCAATGCAAAAGAAGGCGCGGACGGGCGAGCTCTCTTTCTCCGATGATGATCTCCAAGGGATACAGTTCCCCCATGATGATGCATTAGTTGTATCCCTCAATTTGAATAACTATGATGTAAGTCGGATCCTTGTTGACAGTGGAAGTTCGGTGAATGTTCTGTACCTCGATGTGTTTGCCAGATGAAACTACTCATGGAAAACCTTCGAGCCATGGATTCCACCTAATGGGATTCACAGGCGACATCATCATCCCGGAAGGGGTCGTCACCCTGACGTCCGCGCAGGAGCTTGGCCCCTTGTGGCCACTGTCTACACGGACTTCCTAGTGACCAAACTCAGGTCCCCATACAACGCAATATTCGGCAGGCCCGGCCTAATGTCCCTCAAGGCAGTTGTCTCCATCCCACACTTGTCCATGAAATTCTCCACCGAACAGGGAGTTGGAGTTGTTCGAGGAAGTCAAGCCATGGCTCGCAATGCTTCGTTACCAGCCTTCAGTCCAGAGTGCCGGAGGTTGACGGGCTAGACGCTCGGGAGGACTTCGCCGAACAGCGAGGAGAACCAGCAGAGGAGCTGGAGGAGGTGTTGTTGGATGAGGCTCGCCCCGACCGAACCATAAAAATCGGGTCGCTGCTCAAGGGCGAACCTCGGCACAGATTGATCAGGTTTCCTCCAAAGCAACGCTGACATCTTCGCCTGGTCCGCCTCCGACATGCCGGGATCAGCCCCGAGGTTCTCGTCCATCGTCTCAACATGGACGAGATGCACAGGCCCGTCAAGCAGAAGAAGAGGAGCTTTGCCCCGGAACGACAAAAGGCCATTGAAGAAGAAGTAGACAAACTCATCAAGGCAAACTTCGTCCGGGAGGTAAATTATCCAAGCTGGCTATCAAACGTCGTCATGGTGAAGAAGTCGAACGGCAAGTGGAGGATCTGCATCGACTTCACCGACCTCAACAAAGCCTGCCCGAAGGACAGCTTCCCTCTTCCCTGGATCGACCAGCTCGTGGACGCCACCTCAGGTCACCAAATGCTGTCATTCATGGACGCCTATTCAGGCTACAATCAGATCCGGATGGCCCCCGAGAATGAAGAAAAGACCGCCTTCATAACCGACCGAGGTACTTACTGTTACCGCGTCATGCCCTTTGGTCTTAAAAATGCAGGTGCCACCTACCAAAGGCTGGTTAACAAAGTATTCAAGGAGCAAATCGGCCGGAACATGGAGGTGTACGTGGACGACATGCTGGTCAAGAGCAAAGAAGCATCACGGCATGTCGAGGACCTCTCAGAGAGCTTTGCAACGCTGCGCAAGTATGGGATGAGGCTCAATCCGACCAAATGCGCCTTCGGCGTTAACTCCGGGAAGTTTCTCGGCTTCATGGTCTCCCAGCGAGGTATCGAAGCTAACCCCCAGAAGATTCAAGCTCTCCAACAAATGGCGCCCCCGGCATCCATTAAAGAGGTCCAGCGCCTAACTGGGAGGATAGCGGCCCTCAACCGCTTCGTGGCGCGTTCGGCCGAGAGATGCCTCCCCTTCTTCAAAACCCTCCGGTCGGCTAAGAACTTCCAGTGGACCCCTGAATGCCAAAAGTCATTTCAAGATCTCAAGAAATACCTCGGCTCGCCCCACTCCTCAGCAGTCCAGCCCAGGGAGACCCTATTCTTGTACCTGGCTGTTTCAGAAGGTGCGTCTGTTCGGTGCTGGTCAGAGAAGAAAGCAAGGTCCAAAAGCCGATTTACTATGTCAGCAGGCTGCTCCGCGATGCGGAGACAAGATATAGCAGAATTGAGAAGATGGTGTTGGCCTTAATCACCTCAGTTCGGAAGCTGCGACCGTACTTCCAAGCACATTCTGTGACGGTCCTGACTGACCAACCCATCAAGGCGGTGGTCCACCGCCCCGAGACATCAGGAAGAATGACCAAGTGGGCCGTCGAGCTAAGCGAGCATGACATCCACTTTCAGCCTCGCCCGGCCATCAAAGCTCAAGTGCTAGCCGATTTCCTCCTCGAGTGTACCATCCCGGAGGACGGTTCTACCCCAGACTCCCCCGAAGAACCAAATCTGGAGCCCGGTGGCTCCTCCATGTCGACGGGTCATCCAATGCCCATCGCTCCGGTGCGGGCCTGGTTCTCACCAGTCCGGAGGGGGCAACCTTTGAATATGGCGTCCGGTTCTCTTTCCCGGCCTCCAACAACGAAGCCGAGTACGAAGCCCTGTTAGCCGGTCTCCGAATCGCCCGCAACCTGAAGGTGGAGAAGCTTAATGCCTTCACCGACTCTCAGCTGGTGGCCGGCCATGTACGAGGAGAGTTTGAAGCTCGGGAGCCGAACATGGTTCGATATCTTCAAGAGGTGCGGAGCCTGCTTCCCCATTTTTCCGAGTTTGAATCATTCAGATTCCCAGATCCGAGAATGCCCGCGCCGACCTACTCTCCCGATTGGCGACCGCGGAGTCAATGGACGCCGAACAAAAGTTCCACCTGGAGACCCTGGAAAAGCCCAGCATCGCGGAAGCCGACCGAATAATGCAAGTTGAAGCCGAACCATCATGGTTCGACCCTATTCTGAAATATCTCAAAGAAGGGTCGCTTCCACCCGACCGAGAGAGGCTAGAAAGCTGAAGCTGCAGGCCACCCACTACGTGCTTGATCGACCCAACTTTACAAACGGTCCTTCTCCATGCCACTGCTCAGATGCCTCCGCCCATCCGAAGCAGATTATGCTCTCCGTGAAGTGTATGAAGGGATTTGCGGCAACCATCTGGGAAGCCGGTCCTATGCCACAAGGTGCTGCGACAAGGCTACTACTGGCCGACTATGCAGAAGGATGCAGACGATCTAGTCCGAGCCTGCGACCCATGCCAGAGGCACTCAAGCATCCAAAGGCTCCCCTCCGCCGACCTAGTTCCTATATCCTCCGCTTGGCCCTTCGCCAAATGGGGGATGGACATCCTCGGCCCATTCCCGCTTGCCACGGGGCAGCGGAAATTTCTATTTGTCGCCATCGACTACTTCACTAAATGGGTCGAGGCGGCAGTTGCACAAATAACCGAGGCACGGGCCAGAGATTTTGTGGAGGTCCATCATCTGCCGATTCGGCCTCCCGCATACCATAATCACCGATAACGGCAAGCAGTTCGACAACCCTAAGTTCCGCCAGTTCTGTGAGGAGCACGGAATCCGTCACCACCTCACCTCGGTCGGGCATCCCACAAGCCAACGGAGCGGCCGAAGTGACCAACAGGACCCTCCTTCAGGGATCAAAGCTCGCCTTTCCAGAGCCCAAGGCAGGTGGGCGGATGAGCTGCATCATGTCCTATGGGCCTACCGCACCACCCCGAGAATCCCGACAGGTGAAACCCCATTCCGAATGGCTTCGGCACGGAGGCCGTTATCCCTGTGGAAATAGGCCTCCCATCGCTTGCGGGTGGAAAGCTACTCAGAGGAAGCTAGCAACGAACAGCTCCGCACCAACCTCGACCTGATAGAGGAGATCAGAGAGAAGGCCCGGATCAGAGTGGCTGCTATCAACAAAGGGTGGCCCGCTACCACGCCTCCAGAGTCAAAGGGAAAGCCTTCCTGCCCGGCGACCTTGTCCTCCGAAAGCCTCTGTTCCAAACCGCTGGAACAAGGAAAGCTGGCACCAAACTGGGAAGGCCCATACCAAGTAGCGGAGATCATTGGACCGGGAACCTACAAGCTGCAAGATTTAATGGGAAATCCATCCCCCGGACGTGGAACTCGGACAATCTCCGTAAGTATTATCAATAGGGTATGTCCTCTATAAGTCCATTCATATACTTTATTATACCTTCCTGTCGCACATGTTTTCGTAATTCGCAACGAATCATCATACTTACATTGCCAAAGATTGCGAAAAGAAACAGGTGCTGCTTACCAATCCTCGGCACGACCGAGTTACTATCTGAACAGGAATTCTCTGAACCTCGGCTGGGCCGAGCAACAAATTCTCCGAACCTCGGCTGGGCCAAGGGCTGGGCCGAGCAACAAATTCTCCGAACCTCGGCTGGGCCGAGCAACAAATTCTCCGAACCTCGGCTGGGCCGAGCAACAAATTCTCCGAACCTCGGCTGGGCCGAGCAACAAATTCTCCGAAAGCAACAATTCTCCGAACCTCGGCTGGGCCGAACAAATGAACCTCGGCTAACGAATGGCCAAAGCCAAGGGCTTGCCGCTCGAACCTCGGCCAAAGCCGGGAGCGACCTTAGCTATCAACCCCTCGGGCCACCGAGTGACATTCTCGCGCCCTGGTCGCCGAAACCATCGGCCGAAGGAGCAAAGTCCTCGCGCCTTAGTCGCACCCAGGACATCATTTGAAGCAGGGTGACTTCTCGAATACCCTAGAAATGAAAACAAAGACCTCCTGATACTCCGGAGGAAGTAAAGGGACTCCTTCTAAAGGAGCCTAGGTCCGCCGCTGGTCCGGCAGAGACCCCCCCCAGGAAAACGGATTCGGGCAGCTCATAAGCCCCGGCCGACCTAAGTGGGGCGGGTAGCCATAAGCCCCGACCGACCTAAGTGTCCCCTAAGCTAATTCGAGTGGCTCGCGCGCCCTAATTAAGCCCGACCATGGTCTCCAAGACCTAGCTCGACTTGGGTGGCCGGAAAAACCCAACCAACATTCGCAAATGCTCTGGAAACAAAGAATGCACAAATGAAAAACTTTTATTCATTGATTAAAAAGGAGGGAGGACAACAACGGCAAAAGAAAAAAAAGAAGAAAAAAGCCCTCGCTAGGGCTCGCTGTCACTCCCGGAAGCCAGCAAGTCCTCCAGGCGGGAAAGCTCGGCGACTTGCTGGTGGAGTGACGTTATTTCCTCCCTTTGCCGGTCCGCCACCCGGCGTAGGGCCTCCCTCCCTCGTGGTAACGTCGATATTCTTCGACGACCCTCTCGAGCCGCTGGGGCTCGCGAGGGCCGACGCCAAGGCCCAGCCCGTCGACTGTAATGGTGGGACGGCCCCCCTCGGATGTAACAGGCCGTTGATCACCGCCCTTAGTCATCAGATGATCGCTCTCCTCCTTGAGAAGCCATGACGAAAACTATTTAAACTGAACCAGAGGGTGGCGAAACCAGCACCCCCCGTCATATTTATACTTGTCAGGCGAGTATTTCGATCAGTCGGGCCGTAACCACCGACCTATGAGAACTTGCCACGTATCATCGCTTTAATTAGTGCCTGCAGAATCCGAAAGGTCGTGCCCCATCCCGAGTGAAATCGGTAATGCGGACGGACTGTTCGGGAACCCCCCTGAACAGAGTATCTCCCGATCTGCCGGCCCCCCGTAATAAATGCTCCCAACACTTCCCCAAGCTCTTTTAAGCTGGCGCCTTTCGGAAAGCGCAGAAGAAAGAATTCCAGCGCCTGGCAGTAATTCGTCCCCTCGGGAGGGGTAACGTCATAAATGGAGAGCGTGACCATGTACCGCCTTTCCACCTTGACGCCCCTCACCAACGCCGTAGGGACCTAGCATTATGACTCATGGTGGCGACTAAGTCACTTCTCCGAGCCCCAAATCTCCGAACCTTGGCAGGGCCAAGTAACAAATCTCAAACCTCGGGGGCCGAGCAACAAATTCTCCGAACCTCGGCTGGGCCGAGTAACAAATCCTCGAACCTCGGCTGGGCCGAGCAACAAATTCTCCGAACCTCGGCAAGGCCGAGCCATAAATTCGACTCCAATGGGGTCGAGGCATAAATCTCCGAGCTTCGGACCAAGTTAAGGAGCGTATTCTACCACCGAACAACCTCTAAACCTCCGTCTGGACCAGGGCAGTTTGCAAGCCCCGACTAGTTCGGATAGCGCGGGATCCTCGCCTAAAAACGAACGGGACGTCCTTGTACCCACGGCCAGCAACAACAACTTGGCACAGGAAATAGAGATTGAGAAACAGAGCAAAACTCTCTTTATTTCATTGCCATCAAAACCAATTACAAATGCCTGAGAGGCGTTACAAGAGCATTGAAATGCATAAAATAAAGACAAGTACAAAACTCGGGCAACTGCTCCAAAGCAGACCTGGGCAACTGTGATGCTCCGGCGTCCGGACCGACGAACCAGATAAACCGCAAACAGTCAGCTCGAGCCGATAATGGGCGGGCGACATGGACCAATAGTTGCGGCCAGCTTCGGTAAATAATGATATCTCGGTGACCCAACCGAGATATCAGGTGATTGGAAAGGGTGGATGGGATATTACCCCTAACCACCCAACCGAGGGCCCCCCGGCGAGTAGGTAGGAAGCCCGCGGACCCTGGCGCCGGAACGCTCTCCCAAACCGAGTGTGTACCGCCCCACCTTGCCCAAACTCAAAGGCAAGGTACCTGCGGGCGGCACACCATCACCCCCTCCCCATGTGGCGAAAGATTCCCCAGGCGGGCGAGCCCAGGAATCCAAACCAGGGGAGGAGGCAAAATTCACACAACCCATGGGGAGCCCGCGTGCACTTCCTACCGTACGTCCCCAAGGGGAACCACAAAGGTCACACTGGAAGCACATATGTGCGCTCTCCGTGTGATCTCTGCGCCCTCCTGTGCGCTCTCCATATGATCTCCGGGACTCATCCCCTAAGGGCGAGCCACTCTTCAGCAGCTCCTTCATCGCCCCAACTGTCCGGAGGCGAAGGGCTTATGAAAGGAAAGCTCGACCCTCCCACTCGCAACAGCAGAGAAATGAGCATGGTGGAAACTCCAAAGGGGAAGGAAACTTTGAGGATGGCCTAACACGACCCCTCTTCCCCCTTTTTATAGGCAAAAATGAACCGGGAACAGCTATCAAGGCCGGAAGCCCCGAGATTCG